>WEIT01005282.1:21483-78364 GCA_013389985.1 Dryoscopus gambensis
TACCCGTAGAACTTGCAGATTACATCTAATTCTGCATGAGATATGTTAATCTGTGCGAGTGGATCACTCCAAAGAGATCCAGTCCACTGGGCTCTTGCCAGCATTTTTGGTTGCCCAAGGACATAGCCTTAAACTGCACCAGGGAAGTTTTAGGTTGGACTTTAGGAAGAAGTTCTTCACAGAAAAGGTGATTAGACGTTGGCATGGGCTGCCAAGGGAGGTGGAGGGGTCACTGTGCCTGGAGGTATTTAATGAAAGGCTGGATGTGGCACTTAGTGCCATGGTCTAGTGGACATGGTGCTGATTGGTCATGTTACACTCAATGATCAGAGGTCTTTTCCAGCCTAATTGATTCTGTGATTCTGTAACTAACAATTTCAGCAAAATGTAGCACAGCCTGTAGCACCGATTCATCACAAGCCGGTGAAACTGATACCAGTCTGCAAAATGTTTTGGTTTCAGTTAACTCGAGGTATTCAGGCAAAAATAAGTTTACTGGAAATATTTTGACTTGTTCATGACTCACTTGTTTTTACAAATCTAACACTCCTTTCCTCACAAAGCAAGTAAATATTCAGGCAAAGCAAACACATTTACTATAAAATCTGTGATACCGAAATTCTGTAGTTCTGAAAGGTATTCTCAGCTCGCCCTTATTCGAAACCATTTGAGGGGGTCAGGGAGTGTTCATGTGGTGATACTCACTATGTCCTGGCTTGGAAACCTGTTGCTTTGGATTTCTAGTTTTGCATAGAACAAAAGATTGCCGAGGAATTTTGCGTCTCTTGGGGGTTGCAGATGGATAGTAATGATATTCTTATCACTAGTTGTGCCCGGAAAGGCTTCTGGAACTTATTACTTCTCACATAGCAGCTGCCAGGGACAAGAATAATTTTCACGCTTGGAAATCATCTTTACTTGACTTGTGCACGTTTACATGCTGTTCTTCTCTCTAAAATGCTCTTCATGTAAGTGATAGAAGGAATTGTCTCCCTTTTTAATTATTGAATTTGCTATACAGATTTTTCCCTGAGTCTGTGGAGGCTTCTGGCTAATAAAAACATATCCTAGTTTTTAAGCATTTATTGAATGAAAGTAAGAAAGGCTGCCCTGGCCAAAACAAAGAGATTGACGAGATAGAAAACAAAACAAGGATAAGTGGGAGAGTAAATTGCTTTCTGCTCTTTGTCTTACTCTGAGAAAAGATAAGGCTTGAAATTATTTTTTTTTCCCCTTAAGTTGTTCTTATTGTTTCAGTGATTTGTCAGTGTCGATGCCTGAATCTCAGAATACTTCAAGTTTTTGAGGCTTCAGGACCTCTACAGCCAAATATTTACAGATTTCTAGACCTCTAGGAAAAATGAAATACTGAGTTACAGAGTGTATATGAGGATGTTAGAGGTCATCAAAGTGACCTGGTTAAGAAGGGGTTGTGGTCTCAGTCCTTTAAAAAATAAAATTATCAGATTTTTTTTGCTAAGTTTTTTGTACCACTTTGATCAACATCAGAAATCTCAGCATTATAAAATAATTTTAAAATAAGACATTAAAGAATGACTATGGACTTATTAAACTAATAGAAAACAGAGAAAATAATAAGATTATTTAAAATATTTTTTACTCAAATCAAAAAAGCAGTTCACAAAATAGTTGAAGACAATGTAGACTGAGTGTCTTTTTTTTAATTTGTAAATATATCAGCAGGATATATTACTTTGAAAATTTTTACTTGTCAAATTCACTAATTTTTTAGACTGTATAAGTCTTTGAATTATCTTTGTGGTTAGTGATTTGCACTGATAACTTTATAAATTTATTAAATAATCATCTAATTTAGAAAGACCCATAGTCAGGTTATAATTTTTAATATTAAAATCCCGCCGGATAGCAAAAATTGTTGCACATCGACTTAGGTATTATGGTTGCTGTCATACTTCCAATAATATATTTGGGTCCCAGAAAATCTGAAATTGTATTAAATTTTAATGTCATGTATTTTGACAAGGATATTCTTCCAAAGTTACATCCACAAAGTTTACAGAACAACTTAAGACAGCATCTTTGGGGAGAGTGTGACTTGTGCCTTCGTTTGTCCCAGCAGAGCACTGACTCTTGAATCATATGGATTCCCCCAATGTGAATCTGGTTAGCAAGTCATTGGTGACCATTCATTAGAAATCTGTTAGTTTTTTATTAAGATTGTAGTAGATGTTGGAGATTAGAATGTCATGGTGCAGTAAGTAAAATATAGTTTGGTAGTTGTTGACAGAAAACATCCAAGTATGTGATAATGGGCACTTTCAGATAATGCCGAGTTCTTCCACTTGCAGACCTCACGTCCCATATAAACATCTGACAGAATAGGTTCAGGTAGGTTTTTATAAATTACTAAACCAGCCTTCTGGTAGCTTGGGGTGCAAATGCCAAACATCTGAGTTGTTTCAGGTTATTTTTCATTAACTCACAGAACCATACTGAATGGATGTTTCAAAAGTCGGAGTTGAAGAGGTCATGCAACTGGGTGAAGAAATGAAGACAAGTGATCTCTTAGTGAATTTTAATAAAAGGTTAGAGATCACTTAGCTTGTTTTTTCTGCATTATTGTAACTTTTCTATGTCAGGATAACTTTTAAATGAAGAAATGGTTTTCTTTGCCTCTGTTGCTAGAGCCCTTAGAGAAGTTAATCAGGTTCCAAGGCTGTCTCTGAAAAATTGGCATACAGACAAGTGACTGCAATAAAAATGCCAAACTGCTGAAATACAAAGTGTATTTTATATCAGCCTGCACTTGGTATTCATTAATCTATGGTGCACCATATTCCAAGCCCTTTATTTGATATTGACAGGAGAATTAATGGTGACTTGTTTTTAAGGTTTTTTTGTCATTCTATGGAGGTAGTGGCCCTTCCTTTACCAGTCTCTACATCACTGACCTTGTTACTCTGTTTTCATAATGCCTTTCGCGTTCTCTTTCACTGAAAAAAAGAAACTTGTGTAGAGAGGAGACAGTCTCCTTTAATTTATTCAAGTTTCAGTTTTGCTGGAGAAAACAGTAGAACAACATTGCCCTGCAGGATGAAATTTTAAACAAGCATGCACACTGTGCATGTAACACCGCATTTTTTGGCTTCTTGTTTGAGTAATGTGCAAGAAGTGGCACAGAATCCCCACAAGGTTTGTATACCATGCAATTCCAGTCCAGACCTTGGAAAGGCCAGAGTCCAGTTATAACTGTGTTACCAGTTGTTGGTGTGGGAGAACAAGAGGTTCAATTAATCTTTAGTTGACAGTGGGGAGCAACATTTTATCTCTCTTTTATCTGAGAAACAGGTTACTGTACTGAATATGAATAGTGTGCATCTATATCTGCTTTTATTCAACAATAATCTGTGAGCAACAATTTGCAGATTTTTGGAGTCATTAAATGGCTTGATAACCAAAGGAAAAATTAAGGAAGCAGCTAAGTAATTTTTAGGAACATGTGTAGCTTTCCATTTCCAAAGCATATATGCACCATTTGGACGATTTGGATATTATTAGAGTTGTGCATTCTAGGCACTGCTATGAAAATATAACCCGTAAAACTAACATACCTTTTAAGAAAAGGCAATAAGAAATCACTCCTCAAGTTACAGTTTAGTTCCAACAGAATCAGTCCCTGACAATTAATGTGATGGCTAGTTTAAGTAAATTAGTTCTAATAATTATCCCTTGCCTGTGTACCTTCTGAAGTGGTAGGCTGCATTTTCCATGGAGTATCCCACTCCAGCCAGTCCACGTGTGAGAACAGGAGGGAAAGGATGTGGTATTGCTGCCGAGTTTGCCACTGACAGGTCCAGCTGCTGTCTGAAGGAAATCGGAGCATGCAGGTTGAAGCAAACAAGTGGAGCGAAGTGACAGGCAGCTGCTACCCACTATAAGTCTTGTAGCATTAATTAAAACAAATCATCTCCTGCTGTCTCTCTGCCTTGAGTATTAAGTTCTTAGTGAAAACTCTTTGCTTATGCTTTAGAGTTGTAAGGATGTATTCGTTTTATCATTGCTTACTTCAGGCAGCTGAAGCAAATCTCTTAAGTATGAGGCCTTTGGGAGTGGAGGAGAAAAAGAAAACATTTCTACTAGCCGAGAAGCTGTTAACAAACAGCAAGGCATATTGTGGAAGAGCATTAATTATGCTTTGCTACATAATTTATGTTGCTTTTATGGAGCAACTAAAGAGACTAAGCTGCTAAACCCGTTGGAATCACTGTGAAGATCACTTTGCATCTAAAATAACTGAAATATACCAATATTCTTGACCCAAAATCCTTTTTCAGGTAAAACCTTTTTACAAGTTTCTGAATGAAGTAGTCATTTCACAGCATTAAAATTTAAAACTGCTAAAAGTGTATGAGGGTGAGCAAAACTGAGAAGTGGAATTTGACCAAATAATTTGAATATAAGTATTTACATAATATAGCAGCAACATTACACACTGCATCACATTACTGCAATAGTGCTTAGCATGCATCTGGGTGATGTTGTAGATAATGTGCAAGTTTGTGAGCATTTTGAGGGTGGGAGGTTTTAGATTACCATAATCTAAGCAAGATGTGTGAGGTAAGGTGTTGGCTTCCAGATGACAAATCTGTTTATTTGATTTCCTGAAATTTACTGACATTGCCAAAGTACTGGCTAAATGTATATCCCCCTCTCTGGTCACGGGAGTGACTGTTGCACCGTGTGGGAACTTGTCTGTTTGTCTGTCTCTGCTGTGGGTTTTGCTCACCACATTTGGAAAGTTTTCAGCTGCTAGTGTGTGTTATTTGTATCAAGCTTATGAAAGAAGTGAGTGTTAAAACCCAGGTTTTTGTCAAACCATTTTTGAAGCCACAGACTTTTTGACTCTTTGGGGACAGCTGCTTGAGGATCATGCAGGAAAGGGACAGGAAATCTCGCTGCTGACCAGTCTGTCCAGCAGGGAGGAGTGTCAGTGCCCTTCCTGAAATGAGTGTTGGGATGCAGGCCTGAAGTGATGAGAAAGAGTTTAGCCAAGGTATTGAGGGAGAACAGGAAAAAGTGCTTTTTCACATGACCTCGAACAAGTGGGTTTGGTGTTTATTTTGTGCTGGGATTCAGTCCTGAGTTTCAGCCAGTAGACCAGAGTCCTCTCCACAGGCTCATTGAAATGGAAATGGTTTTGCCCTGCTGCTGTGGAATGCAAATTATTTTAGGAATGTTCCTGGGTCTTGAGGCTTTCTAAAGCTCACACTTACAAGATTTATTTTTTTAGCTCATTTTATCCAATTCTCATAAGAAAATAAGGATCCAGAAAGATGATTGGTGCCTTGATCCTGACCCAGCAAAATATGAAGTGTAGGTTTGTCTTCATGTGTACAAATAGTTCCCTGCAAGTCAGTGGTGGAGAAACATGGGAAATGCAGAATTGCTTTGCTGGATCGCGGTCAAAATGCTGAGTGCTTTGCAAAGCCAAACAAGAGCAGCCCTCAGTAAGGCAGGCTGGCGTGAGATGCCATTTGGTATCATTCCCTAGGAATTTGTCTCCCTTTTGTTACTATCTCTTTTTAAAAATACTATTTAATAGCATTTCTCGTTATCAGGGCACTGGAGATGGGAAAAGACTTGTGTTTGATGCCTTATTTGCCACAGGTCTTTTGCTGACCAAAATAGACCAGTGTCAAGTGATACAGACTGGGAAAATTATGGTGAGAGACAGTGCCCTATTTCAGAACAGGAAGAACTTTGAAAGATGGAGTGGGATTTGTTGATCTTTGTGTTTCTGGTATCAGGGCACAGGATATAAAATATATTTACTTTTAAGGAAAATTGGGGCTTTTCTGCTTTAAACTGAAAACAGACTTGAATAGATTAGGTGCCCATGTGTGGACCATATTTGATGATGCTGCATGTTGAGGTGATCATAACCAGGTTAGAATATTGATTGGTTGGTGGAGGGAATGGTAAGGCAGGAGTTTTTTATGTATCCAAAATTAATGCTCAGTATAGCTTTGCCAAAATATTCGCCAAGGGATCCAAAAATTTTCAATAGGATGACTCTTGAAGTCACTGGGAACTGACAGGGCTCTTGGTTGCTTGCATATCACTGCATTTAATCTGTGGAGATGTGTATAAAGTTTCCTTCAGCAGCAGGCCCAGCTTATGTATTTGTATAGTGTCTGTGTGTGTGTAAGCACAATTTAAAACATTATCGTGAAGGTATACAAAATATCCTTAGTAGAAAACATTAAAGAAAACATCCTTGAGGGCATGAATTTTTTCGACTCCCAATCTGCCTTATGATTTTGTACAGTTCTTTTATCTTTGCATAGTCCTTTATAAAAGAGAAAAATGTTACATTTATAATTTTGGGTTTTCTTTATTTTTTACATTCACAAAAAAGACTTAGGGAATTTCTGCAATATTAGTGAGCCAGATTTCTGGATTGGGGGACACAAGCTTTCATGTGTTGTACTGCTCAAATTTTTTTGCTTAATCAAGGGAAAGATGCAGAATCCTGTACATAAAGAAAGAGATGATGGCAAAACAGTTATTCTGTTTTGTAATTATAAAATAATTCCATGGCTTGAGGAAAAAAAACCCCAAGTAATTGTAAAAGTACAAATTATACTATTTTATATTATAAATAAAGTGATTTATAATTTCGTATTTTTCGCCAGTGAGGGACTCTACATGTGGTAGATTAAAAAAATGCACAGAATATCAGTGTTGATCAGTGATCTCAAACAAATCACATGTTTGATGAGTTGTACTTAGCATGCACTAAATCCTGATGTGGAGGTACATGTGGGACTAACACAAACTTCAGACAAACTACGCAGGTTTCTTTAGATGAAGATTTTGGCCCTGCATGTTCATTTTTCCCTGTTAGTACTCTGTTAATCTTAAATAATTTCTGCATCATTATGATTTTCTTTCCTGTTTATGAATTTGGGAGAAGAGAAACTATGTCAGCAGTTAGCCCAGCACAAGCACTAGCAGTAGCCAAAAGAACACAAGTAGGAACACTAGTGGAATGCTAATGCTGTGTGATAGATGCGTTGTTTCCTGAAGGTGTTTTCTTCTGAGGGATGCAACCTGAGTCATAAGGTGTGCTGAAACTTAAACCCCATCAACTGATTTCTGTGGTGGGGGAAAGAGTCCTTCCTGATTTAATCTCAGTGTAAGTAGGTTAAGTGTGGTTTTCCTGTCACATCTTTGCTTGTGTATTTTAGACATCTGCAACTCTATTACTTACCATAGATGTCTTGAAAAAATACATTTACTTGTGTTTTACCTTTACTCAGTTAAAATATGATAAAAGGTACTTAGATAACAATGCCACTTACATGAGGCTGTTATGAATCTATAAATGAGTTGTGCTGGGCATTCTTCTGAGTATCCAAGGTATAGCAGTTTCCCTTTTCAGCTGCATGAATAAGGTGGACAGATGACTTCACATCGTGAGAAGGGTCTTTTGGTGACTGGTTAGCTAATGTGCCTCTTTGGTGAGCAGCATGAAATTGAGGTGCATTTGAGTGCCATATGATGTCAGATCACTACAAAGAATATGCCTGTGTTGACAGTTGTCATTGTTTTTGGACATTGTTTTTGTGTGGAAAGCAGGGTAAGGAATTCTGTAATAACCTCTGAGGACCTGGTGTGGGGCAGAAGCTGACTGGTTTGAAACAGCCATGCTTCCACTCACAGTGGGTTCATAATTCAAAAGCTCTGATCCAGGTCTTTGTCTCTGCATGGCATAGGTCTCGTTTGCAGGCAGCATGTTCTCTTGTTATCTACAGATGGCACCGTGTTGCAAGCACAAGGGTATCACCCACAGTGTGAAAGCTTTTCCTATTGCTGCCACTTATGTCTCTTCCCACATCTGGGACTGCTTTTCCCTTGGCTTTCTGTGGCATGATGCCAGGGAAGATAGATGTACATCTTCTAAAAGAGACGTCAGTGGAAGAGCTCTGTCACATGAAGCCACATGAGAATCCTTGGGTGTTACATGCAGGGCAGCTGTCTTGAACAAGTTGTAATCTTACGTTGCAGACATTGCAAAGGGCCCTGATCAGTTTCCTGGCTTCCCTTGCCATGGAGTTTGTTGTCTCTGGTAAGATGAGCTTCAAGGCCAGGGAAATAGGTGCTTTTTTGGTAAAACCTCGTCATCCTCGTAGAACCCTGCAGTAACCTGTGGTAGCTGTAGGAAGTGGAGTCTTTGCTGCCCTTCTTGCTGCCTCCCAGTGCGAACCACCCATTGCTGGCAGCCTTCACGGATGTCTTGTGCATCACGAACAGCCCCGTAGGTCCTGTGCAGGCTGGTTTTCCTTGCTGTGCATTTCCTTGTGGGAGTCACCTTTCCTCTGGTGTAGCAGTGACCTTGATCCTCATGGTAAGTCCTCCTCATGAACCATACCTGGAAAATGCCTGATTTCATTGCTTCCACATTTTCTGCACCAGAACAGAACAGGTAACAAGCCTGAAATTGTGGCCTTTGCTACTGTGGATTCTGGACATCCCAGGGCAGTCCCACCACCATCATGTGTATCTATCCTGAGTCACATGTGCCCACAGTATGCTTACCACAATCACTTATAAAACACAAAGTGCATAGTCTGTGAATTTTTGGCAATGGTGGAGCAACTGAAAATAACCCAAACCCTAAAATCCTGGCTCCTACACAAAATACACTGTGACGTGTCCTTCTAGGCAGTGCAGAACCCATCCTCACTTCCTCTAATGGGTGCAAACCACTTTCCACCACCACAAAGCATTGAACTTTTCATCATCCAAAGTGCTTGTAATCACTGCTTTGCTATCTCTTGACTGTTAGCCATCTATTATACTTAACCCATCAAGTCCTACTCAACCTAAATGAATATTTTCCTGATACCTGAAAGACTATAAAAACCTCGTTAGGCTTTGCCTCACATTTTCAAGGCTGCAATTTTCATGTATGGGAGACATCCCCTACTCTGCTTCTCCTCCTTTTCCGTCCATAGCAACCACAAACAACCTCTTTAGACTGTGTGGGCAGCACAGCAAATTTGGCCAAAAAATGGCCAATATACCTACAGCACTTTGTCTAAAGGTCAGTGTGGTACATCGGTGTGGTTTATAAGGAGAGAAAACATGGAAGTGTTAAACCACTGTTAAACCGAGGCCAGTATGGCCACTGGCCAACCACCTGAGTTTAGATGGACAAGTGACTGATGTGGCCAGAAACCACCAGGGACTGTGTCTGGTTGGCACAGCTTACAACACAGCTCTGCGTGTGTTGGAGCTCCCTTGGTCAGGGGGCAATACACTGCACAAGGGGTGCCCTCGTGCCCTTGAAGAAGGAGAGGGATTTATGGTGTGGTTTTGTGCAGCGAGGATGGCAGGCAGTTCTGGGTCCATGTTGAGGATAACTGCAGGTAAGAGCTGGCATAGCTTATGAAGGAGCTTTTAGTTCTACTTAAACTCCCTTGCCCCTGCAAATACGCTTTGCTGTACTTATCCTCACCCCGTCAGAGATAGTGTCTGAACCAGCTGCTGGGAGAGGAGCAGCACTTCCTTGTGATGGTGCGCCTGCTGTTCTTCTGTTGTGTGAGTGGGTTGTGTTGCAGCGACTGGGATGCCCTCACAGAGGTGCTCCCTCTTGGTCTGTAGTTTCTGTGCCCTTCCCAAGGGCTGGACTTGGGCATTTTGGGGTTGCTGCTGCTAACACTACTTCATCTTAAAATTGTACGGGGGGAAAAGATTTCTCAGGCTTCAGCGGACTATGGAGAAAAATGTTTTGATGATTTACCTCCAAAATGACATCACAGAACAACTCAACCAAACCTTAATTGGGGTTTTCATGGACCACACTGTCACTGCAACAAGGCTGGATGGAGGATGTGTGGGGGCCAGGGAGGGCATGGACTGAGGCTGCACTTTCTCATGACAGGAGAGTGCTGCAGACCAGATGTGTGAGGGGGAAGGTATAACTAATGACTCAAACCATATGGGAGGGAAGAGCTTGTTGTGTTGTGGTTTACCAGGTAACTGCTCTGCAGATTGAATGCCAGCACAATTAAATTATTTTATCATGCATCTGGTTATTCAGTGGGGGAAATGAAATCTTTATTAGTTGATGGCCCTGCTATGACAGTGATAACATGTAGCCTGCTGTTTCTGGGGATGACAAAGCCTGGTGCGTGTACAGTCACATATGGATGCCATTAAAGTCCACTGTTCCCTCTGCAAGGCCTATATTTTTAGAAATTAACACTACAGACAAGAGTCTTGCTCTCAGCCAGAATGCAGAGTAGATTTTTTTCAGAAATAAAGTGTTTTCTTGATGATGGAAATCAGACTAGGACACTTGCTGCTTAGGAAGCCTGCTCTCAGCATACCTGTTTTTAACTGGAAAGAGGACTCATTGATGTCCCTCTAGCATGTGGGCCCCTTTGCTGCTGCTTTCTCACGGCACTACTCAGTTCTTGCAACCAGCTCCAATTAATTTGGAAGTATTTTACTAATGATCATTGTATTTTTAAAAATGAAGATGTTTTCTTTGACCTGTTTCAGTCAGCAACTAAATATTGTTGTCTTCAGCCATTAACCCAGCACTGCCAAGTCCACCACTAAACCATGTCCCTAAGCACCCCATCTGTATTTTTTTTAAATATCCACAGGAATTGGGACACTTCCCATGGCAGACTGTTCCAGTGCTTGACAACTCTTTTGGTGAAGACTTTTTTCCTGATGTCCACTTTAAATCTCTCCTGGCACAACTTGAGGCCATTTTCTCTTGTCCCACCCCTTGTTACTTGGAAGAGACTCATCCCACCTGGCTACAATCTCCTTTCAGGTTGTTGTAGAGTCATAAGGTCCCTGCCGAAGCCTCCTTTTCTCCAGGCTAAACAATGCCATTTCCCTCAGCCGCTCCTTAATCAGACTTGTGCTCCAGACCTTTCACCAGCTCTGTTGCCCTTTCCTGAACTCACTCCAGCACCTCAGTGTCTTTCTTGTAGTGAGGGGCCCAGAACTGATCACAGGATTCAAGGTGTGGCCTCACCAATGCCAGGTACAGGGGGATGATCCCTGCCCTGGTCCTGCTGGCCACACTGTTGCTGACATAGGCTAGGATGCTGTTGGCCCTCTTGGTCACCTGGGCACAGCTGGGTCACGTTCAGCTGCTGTTGACCAGCACCCCCAGATCCTTTTCTGCCAGGCCACTTTAGCCACTCTTCCCCAAGCCTGTAGCACTGCCTGGGGTTGTTGTGACCCAAGAGCAGGAGCCGGCACTTGGCCATGTTGAACATCATTCCTTCACCCTAATTCATACACACGCACACCTTTAAACACTGCCTGAAATTTTCAAGATTTGTACGGGGCATAAAATGGCATACACTGATGTGATTTGTACTGTTATTTGTGTGTCTCCTTATTAATACTTGCATTATTATTTCTGTAACTCCGAGTAGACTTATTCAGTCATTGGGATACCTGTGTTGGGGATTGCTCAGACACCTACAGGAAACTCAGACTCTGCTCCTACATGCTTATAGTAAAATTTCAGTCAAAAACCAGCAGATGAATGGGAAGGGAACAAGATGAATGAGTTCAGCAGAAAACCAAGAGTCTCCAGAAGTCTTTCAAGAGAGTAAATAGGATGTCTTGTCCTATATTTTGTTAATATTCTTTTTGACTCTGCAGGGGTCAAGACTGTTGGGATGAGTACCAGAAATATCAGGCTTAAACACAGAATAGCATGCAATGGGGTAAAATACATGATGCTTGTACACTGTTGTAACTGATGCCTGGAAAATACATAATAATAAATGTTAATGAAGATGTGAAATACAGTGAACTGCTCTTAATTAAAATGCATTACATTAATATTGTCAGTTTATATTGTCTGTGAAATGAAGTGGAATCAGTTTATCATTTTCTTTTCCCCTAAAAATTGAAATTCTTCCTTGTTAGATTTCTGTAGATATGTTCTCCCTATTTCCTAAAGAACTAAAAGACTATGCATATGATTACTAGCATGAGATATAAACATGAATAGTGCTAGTTCAGAAAACTGATAATTCTTTTTTCATTTATTTTGTGTAGGTTTCCTTTGCCTGATCTGTAAACATGTCCACAGACCTGCTCTGTAAGTACATTTCCATCATCCCACACTGATTTTTTTGTACCATATGTTTTTATCAGATTCCCAGATGTACTCATGATTGATGTCTTTTATCTGAAGTATAAAGTCTGCTTTTACATTTGCATTTCTTCTGAAACATCTGTGGAACAATATTACCATTATAATCAACAGGATTATTCTTGGAGTAAAGTATGACTTAATATGAGTAAAATTGTAAAAATCTGGCCCAAGTATAAGAACAAACTGGTTCATTGAGACTTAAAATTGCAATTCTGTCTAAAATGTTTTATCTATCTTTGGCAGAAATACCATCCCAGATTACTACAGAGTGATGTGCTTTGGGTTTTTTAATCATTTTGTGAATTTAACTCCTATGCTTCCAAGGCATCATTATCCCAGTCACATCCAAATCTCATGCCTTATCACTATTATTCGTTCTTCTTCTTAACAGACGAGTGGCAAATCCTTATACTTTGCTGTCGTAACTACCACGGAAGGTTGCTGCTCATGGTTCCCCGATACTTGCGCTCTCTTGCTCCAGCTTAAGTTATCTGAAGCATGAAGCACGTTTTTTATGCTTATTGATCTGATCTACATGCTTTCTTCTGGAGTTCCTCCAGTGCCTCAGCTGCCTTTTTTTATCATTGCCTCCAAGGGCTGCCCAGCTGCACACTGTGCAATTTAAGAGAGGGAAATTTCAGACACACATTTTATCATACTTCAAAACTTCCTCAGAGGAACAAAGAAAATAGGGTTGGGGTTTTTCTTCATTAATAACCCCTATAAATTAATAAATATAAAACCATCAGTGGCTTAATGGCAGATAGCAACTATCTGCAGGAGTGAAACATATACTTCAAGATCAAGTTATTTGTTAAAATGCATTTTTTGAATTTTATCTGTGAACTGGCAATTTCAACACATGCTTAAATGCCATTTAGATACAGAGAACTCTAAAATAAGGAATGTAATATGCCTGACTTTATTGTATACAACAGGAAAAATTGTTACCAGGAGTGAAATATTAAAGAAAGCAGAGGGCAGGTTGACTGCACAGGGGTTGTGTTCAAGACTCCTCAGTTGTACTCAGATGTTTGTCTGTTTTAGCAATTTTATGCCCTGGCAGTTTCAATTTTCTTTTCGTCAGCTCAGCAGCAGTGCCATTCTCATGTTCCCCCTAATGATCAGTGTGTTAGAGATGCTGTCACCTGAGTAGAGGCTGAAGGAGTTGGGCATGTTCCACTCAAAGAAGAGAAGGCTCAAGGAGGTCTAGTCTTGGTCTTTCAGTACAAAAATGGTGGTTATGGAGAAGGAGTTGGAAGCAGCCTTTCGCCAAGCATGCGCTGTGACAGGACAAGAGACGATGGCCACAAGTTGCTTCAGGGGAGATGCTTGTGGATGCAAGGGGCATTTTCACTGGGGGATCGATCAAACACTGGAATAGGCTGCCCAGGGAAGTGGTGGAGTTGCCCTCACTGCAAGTATTTCGAGATACAGCTTGCAAGGCCCTGGGTAATGCCGTTAAAGGGCCTGAATTCAGCAAGAGGCTGTTGATTGTCACAGATCTCCTGCAACTTCAATAATTCTGCAGTTCTGTATTTCCTTGTGTTCTCAGCTGTCTTCTGTGCAGTGGGCAGTCATCCCTACCACCTGTCCCTGGTCTTCTCAGTATTATGCTGCTTGTGCTGTGCCAGGTCCTGTGATACTTGGTCATGTTAGTGGGATAGACATTTGTCTTCTCACTTGGAGATATGTCAATGGCCCAGAGGCAGTACCAGTGCTGAGGGGGCTTTCCAGGTTCCAACTGGTGCATGTTTGTGACAGCCAGGTAGTGAGTGCCTTGGTAAAACATCAGTGCACAGGAGAATGCTAAAGAATGACATGGCAGAGCTATATGGGTGTGAATTGACTTTAGATATTTATGTCTGTATGTATATAAATAAATATTTCAGGGCCAGCCTGTGACCTCAGTACTAGCCTATATTAAAAAGCAACAAACACTAGGGTGTGTTCAAGGGATAATATCTACCAGACTGTGTTCCAGGTAAGGAATTTGAATATAAACCAAACTGTTTGTGGGGGAAAAGATAAGGAAGTGAGGAGCATCTAGACACGTGGAGCTGATGCCAGGCGATCTCAGCACCAGGTCTCTGGCACTTACTGTTTAGCAGTAGACGTGTAGCCTAGCCACCAGTCCTTAAGCTTGACCACAGCATTGTCTTTTGCTAATGCTTGGTTCAATACAAGGTCAAATTTTAGCATGAAAAATCTTGTTCCAGGTTATATTAATGAAGTCAAGATGTATAATTAAAAAAGTAAAAATTCTAACCAAACTGGAACAAACCCCCTTAAATTCCTTAGAAAAAACCCCACTGCAGTCTTAGGGCAAATTGCACAAAGAAAATATCATGGCTGCACAATACAAGTGCTGCTGCAGCTAGATTTCAAACTCCAGCATTTAAGTCTTCAAGCTTGTGGAAGTAAATCAGAAAAGCCAACATTCCAGAGAAGTTTCAGCAAAATGAATTTGAGGTAGCAAGTGTTTCTCTGGTTTAAATGGAGAGGCTAAGAAAAAAAAAGACGTTTATGAAAAGTCTGTCAGCTCCTGAGGCTCGGCTGGTCAGGGAAGCAGCAGACTTCCCTTGGAGCTTGTTTTTCTTTTTGTCCTTGGATGAACTAGTGTGCAGTATATTATGCTGCCTGAATGTAGGGTTTGTCACGGTTAGCGCCGGGGGCTGTCCCGGGAATGTAGGAAGGCGATGGGCGTGAATGGAGCGTACAGTGGTCGGTGGGGATAGAGCCCGCTCTTCGGGAAACCTGTTGCTGCTCCTCTCAGCCCAGCCGGCCAAAGCCAGGCAGGAAAGGAGGTGGGTCTTTGATCTCTTTGTTGTAGCTGCTCCCTGGGAATTTGCTGAAATCAATGCCCTGTTTTCCTGAAGAAATGAATGGCTATGCCTAACTAGCTTTGTGAAGCACTGGGGAATTCACCGCTTCTGTTTATTGACAGCTGAAAAGAAGCACATGGTCCTGAATGGGTCCTCCTGGGGAAACAAAACAGAGTGGAGTTAGACTTAGTTGAATACAGGGGCATTTGCAAAAGTCTGCCGAAGGAGGATGGCATGATTCCTTACACCCTGTACTAGCACAGCCTGACATTTTACTAAAATTGCTATTTTAAATAAGGTAAGGTTTGTTTTGATTTCCCATATGTGGTGCGATTATGAAATGTTTGCATTTCTGTTCTTGAGTGCAAAACCAATGTTTGAGTTGTATTCTGTCATGGGAAACACCTAAGCGACTCTTGTGCTGTTTCTAGCCTCTGTGTGTTCATTTGTTCTTTATCTAATGGTGATTAATGAATACGAAAAGCAATATAAAATCGGTATTTGGGTCTTCCAGTCAGGTCCTGAACATCCAGTCATTTACGTAGGCTATTATATGCAATTTTTTATGCCTTTGAGAATCAGCTGAGTTTGCATCAGATGATTTCTTTACTGGTACAGACTGCTATGTTAATACTTACACACAAGGCAGTGACTGACAAGAGGGCCTGTCTGGCAGAAAATCTGGGAATTTTAAAATCCTTTGAAATGTGAGGATATATTTCCAAACCTCTGTTTGCATGCGTGGACTCAAGGCAAGAGGTAGACTTACGACTGCACTTGCTGCTGGCTTTAGGTTGTACAGGGGTTTTTTGTAAAGACAGCAAAAAATAGCAAGAGGAGGATGATAATGAAGAAGCAGTATTTTCGTTGTGAAAGTCCGGAACAGTTTATTAGACCGAGGGAATTTGGTGTGTAATTCATATGTAAATTTTCTACTGAAAACAGGAGAACAAATTGCCAGCGTTTCTATATTAGTTTCTGTGGTGACTGAAGGAAAAGATTTCTGGGCTCATGCAGCTACAGCTTTCAGGTGTGGCCCACTCACAATAGCACGAAAAAAAGTTAAGTAATGTAATTTCTTCCTTTGTTATTTTAAGTGTAAGGGCAAGCTCAGAACAGAGTAATTGCCGCCATGCAGCCTTGTTCTTACATGGCAGTAGGAACTGCTGTGTTTTTGTTGCAAACAAAAAACATTACAAGTGTCTGTGCATAGGTGCAGTAGTTTGAAAACTCTCAAGTAGTCCCCACATTTTGAGAGAAGTGCTTGGGAAGTTTCATTTTTGTTGGAGTAGTTTGTGTTCCTCAGCCTGGCATTTTTTCTTTGAGTGATTTTGAGCTAGTACTCTTACTAGTTTTTGTCTCATTTTGTGCTTTTCCCAGCAGACAACTTCTCAGTTTTTCGTGGAAGAATTTAGGCTCCATATGCAAACATGCTTTCTATAGATTACTTTGTGATCCTTAAAATGAAAATACATTGCTTAACTGTAGAGCATCGACATATTTGCTTACGGTTTCTGCTTCCAAGATTTTCAGAGACAAAAAGCAAAAAAAGCAAATGCATTTATAATTTTGACTAAGATGTGAAAACACTGAACTCAAGCAGGCAGATAGCAACATTTGTGGGCTCTATTGTCATTATTGTTATCCAAATGTGTCAAGACTGTTTTTTGACCTCACTTAAGTGTATTTATGCATGATAGGCATTGGAAGCCATTAAAATGTAAAGCTAATATAAAGTTAACATTTAAGTTGGATGGGAGATATATTTGTAGGTCCTTTTAGTGCTGTAATCTAGATGTGTTATAAAAATGTTGAACGGTGAGGGTTCCTGGGTACTTGTAATGGTGCAAATAGAAAAGAATCACAGTTGTGGAAAGCTCAGTTGATCGGGGCTTTTTTAGTTGCTGTAATGGAGAAGAAAGTAGATGATTCATGCGTGACACGGAAGGTGGCACTTGTTCTCTGTTCCTTGGGCGATAAGACAAGGCACAGTGTGTTATGTTTAACTTACTGGACTGGAAGGTGCTTAGGCAGATGTGAGTGGAGAGGTGCGTAGGGATGTTCTAGCAGGACAGTTGTCCCTTCGCCTCTTCTAATCTTTATGAAATATGAAATTGTTTTGACCTGTTGGCAATGTTGAAGTGGAAGAAGTATAAAATATTTGATTTCTAACCAACAGAGTATACCAAATACAAGTCGAGATATGTAATCATACACAGCTTTAAGTAAATATGCATGTTAAATAACCAGAGTTATATAAATACATATCTGAGGAATGGTTCCCGCAAGGTGATGCCTTTATCATCTGTTGATCTTGTTCTTCAAGCTAGGAAAGTATGAAAACAGGAACAAATTCTTTGCAATTTAGCATTGCAAGATTGCTTGTTAGATTTAAGTAGTAGAGACTACTGGGTTGTTTTTTTGGGGTTTTTTGGGGGTTTTTTTTTGTGTGTGTGTGTGACTTTTGGAAATAATTCAAAGAAACTATGGATTAATCAGAAATGTAGAAAAAGTGTTTGAATTTTATTTTATCTCAAACTGAGATGACTGTCAGCAGAATAAATAGAGCTGTATGGAGATACTTTATAATCTGAGTTGAGAGCTTCATCTATAGAAAAAATCTGCAATTTTTTTAAACCCACAAATTTTTGAAACTCTCATGCAATCCTTCTATAATGATCTGTAATCATGTACTTTGTATTTCTGTGTCTTACAGATCTGTCCTTATGCCTCAGGAGAATAGTTATTGTGAGGAAAATGTGCTATACTGCTGTCTAATTTGTTGCTGCCAATCCTTTCTTAATTGGTCTGTTAAAGAAGCTCAGGTAGACATAATTTCTTTAGTACAGTATCAATCAAGACTTTAGCTAATTATCATATGGTTCCCTATAAAAATCTGTGTAGAAAAAAAAGAAGTAAATGTTCAATCTTAGGAAAAAAAAAAACAAATAAATGGAAACACGGATACAATACTTGCACATGTGAGTATTTTTTCACAGAAATAAATTGCTGTGTCTGTTCAGCAGCAGAGCTTTCCAGTGCCTATGTGGTTTTTTAAAAAAAGAAGTCTTTTCATGCCTTAAAAGAGGAGAAAACTTGACAGGGTCATAAAGGCTAAGGATGAGAGTCTCCTACCCATTTTGCTCCCAGAGAAGCTGAGAATCAAGCAAGCTTTTCCTGTTGGAAGTGAAGCAAGGAATAACAGAAGTTGTCTGTTATGAAGCGGATGCATAGTAAGAACTAAAGCTGTTCTGCTAAGCTGTTAATGACCCTTCATTTACAAAAGCCAATGCTTTTAAAAGAAGACTCTTTCATTTCAGTATTTTAGATATATACTTTAGGGTTCATTGATCAAAAAAAATTACTCTTTTTTTTTTTCTCTTGGGTGAGCTGGAATATCAGTAGGAGGTTTGGATGGCTCACTGAGGAAGTTAATTCATTTTCCAGTTTTATTAATAGTTTCTACTGAATGTACTAGGGACTGGAGTGTTCTTTCAGGCCCTTCAAGGTCTCAGCCCTGAGCAGTCCTAAGTGCCCATGTATTCACTTCTCCACATGGACTTCTTTCTTTCATAATGTGGCTACTTGCATATCAGTGGGGCCAAGTGCACAGACTAATACCTGCAGAAGTGGGTCCTAGAGTTTAAACACTGCAGTTTGATTCCCAGCAGCTGTACTTGCTTCGTGTTGCTTTATGTGCCTCTAAAGACATCAGGTTCTGCAGCCACAGGATGAGTACAGTATCTCTTCACTCTGCATGCCATGCTTCCTTTTTCCATCCTATAGTAAACTCATATTACCTTCTCCAAAGTGTGTCTGTCTGCCTGGGTCTTTCTTCCAGTAAGCAGCTGTAAATATAACCCAGCTTCTAGTGTCTTTGCTGGTAAAGTTCCCTCAAGTCCATGCTGAAAGTCACCACTGGAAAATCAAGGATTGATTTGGGCTGGTTTCCTTAGGAGAGGTAGCTTTTGTCACCAAGTTTTCCATTAGTCTCCCCCACACAACATCTGGACTTGGTGGCCAGTAACAACCAAGTTCAATGAAGGAGCAAGAGACCCAATCTAAAGTTCCCTTTTAAGGGAATGTTGCAAGGCTTGGAAGTATTTCAACTAATCGATACTAAGCTTTAGTCATTATAATTACTGCACTTCCTTTATCAGAATTGAAACCGTGGTATTGACCTGCCATCAATAAAACTGTTGACTGTATTAATGCACTTAATGTGGTGTGTATATGGCTGTGTGCATGTGTATTTATACATATGTGCATTTGGGAAGATGTATTATATGGGGTTTTTTTCTGCTAGAACAAAGATGGAAGATTCTGGTGTCTGTGTTGAACTGCCACAGTAGCATTCACATTTTCCATAAAAACATCTGACACTAAAATAAATCAACTGTCCTGCCAAAAAATATCTCCAGAAGAAAAGTTCTTGATAAAATATAAAATACTTCTGCTGTGGTAGGTAAGAATCTGTGGTGTGGGAGATGCAGATTAGGGGGTCCAACATGTGGCCCAGGAGCCACAAGGTGCTTATGAGCAGTTTTAATATGGCTCTCTTGGTGGCTGTCTGTGTTTCTGTGAACAGGGGGATTTTAGTCTTGCTGTCTGCAGTACAGAAGCAGCACAGTTTGGACAGTGCTAGTGAAGACCTAAAGCAAGCAGAAGGTGTCACAGCCAAGGAGCCACAGCCTTGCGCTCGGTCGGACTGCTGCTGGCTTCTGGGGAAGATGGGCAGAGTACAACGGGAAGACTTCCCTCTCAGGAAGCTTTTGCTGGGCATTTCATAGGAACATGCTATGCTGACTCAGGTTCTTTCTCATAAAAAATAGTTGTTTCTGTGAATTTGCTGTTAACCTCCTTCCCAGTTGTTTCTGGATTTAATTTTGTATGACTTCATGCCAAGAACGTGGAGGGAGAGGGAGAGAAGGAAAAAAACCCCTGGAAAATCCAACTGCATTTACCAAAATGATTGTTTGAAATGTGTTCAGCTTTCAGCAGAGAGAGAGGTCTCTTTCTTTGTGCTGATTAGAAGCTATTACATGTAAACTTTGGGAGGTGTCTTCACTTGAACTGTGCTCATTTATGTGTATGGGTTCTGAACAACCAAACCCCATGTGGTATACTGAAAATGTGACACATAAGTTTTACCCCAAGAATAACCAGAAAAAGATTATTTTTTAAATTAGCTTTCAATCAATCAATGAGTTTTTTGAACTCAGGTCATTTTTAGATGAATGAACATACCAAGAACTTTGACAAACTACTTGATCAGACTGCAGTGAGGTTTGCACATACGTGCTTTCCCTCCTGTTTGGTTTGTTGGTTTTTGGGGGGTTTTTCTGTGGTGTTTTGGGTTTTTTTCCTTTAATTTTGAAGGAAAGATGTGTAAGTTACTGCCTTTTCAGGTGTTCAAACAGTGAAGGTAACCTTTTTTCTGTGGAATTTGTAAGATACAGCAGAGCACAGGTATGCTTTTGCTGCACAGCCTGCATGGGAACATGATGAAACTGCTGAATTTCATAGCCCGGCTGCGCTCCTTGAGGTTTCTCTTACTGTTTTGCTCCGAAGATTTGCTAGACAGAACGAGCACAGTAGAAAGCCTTGTTGGGATTGGTGTGAAACTGACTTTTCATAGAAAGCTGTTTAAATTACTTCAGGCTATGCCTGATGTAGTATTTCATGGGCACCAGGTGAAAAATTTACTGTTCCCAGATGTGCTCAACTATCATCATAATGACTCCCTACTAGGAACTAGTAATGAATCACAGTGTTTGTTATCCCATATGTGTTTGTATAACAAATAGTTTTGCAGTTTGGAAGAATTTACATATTGGAACTTGTGTCTGCCAGAAAAATGCACACATGCTTTGTATTAGGTTTCTTTACAGTCAGATAAATGCTGAGCCACCCTTCTAGAGGCATTCTTCCTTAACAACAGCTGGTCAGGATCATACTGCTGTGAGGAAGGAGCAGGTGCTTTGACAGATGATCTCCCACTGCTGGAAACCCAAGGGTGTACTCTCCTTCCAGGCACAGGAAGGATGGAGGTGAGGTGAGAGAAGGTATCACAGCAGATCAGTGGCTGCGTCAGGGTGCCTGAGGCCCGGGTTAACCTCCAGTGCTGGGTCCCAGTTTTAGGGAATTAGCTTGACCTGCCGGTCTGACTGAATGTGTGGGGTGGGGTGATGGTAAGGCATGTTTGCTGTTCTCTTTCTCTGTTTCTGTCTCCAAATATAGTTACTCATTTTTAAAGTTTTACATTTTAGTAGAGTGAGGTCATGTTCCCATGAACGTGTTTAATGTTCAGAATGATTTCTGGGATGTTTGCAAACCACCTACTGTTCTCCTTCCCAGGGAGGGGGCCCCAAGAGCAGTAGGCATTTACGTGCAGGGTGCCACTAATGCCTGAGCAGGACCAGGACTCCTCCTCGCCCTTCACCTGCGTCTCAGGAGCTCCTGTCCTCTCACCAGAAAGCCTGGACATGGCAGCACAAGGCCTTGGTAGGGGGCCAGTATTGCCCCAGCAGCATGTCCACAGTTTCTGTACTGGTGCCACACAGTAGAGAAGGCTGCAAGGCTTCAGGGTTTCCCTGTGTCAAAGACATGGGAACACACTGCTTGGAATTTAAAGTTTCTCTCTCAAGCACATAGAAGTAAATCTGCTTTTTTTTTTCCCCCTTCCTTGTGAGGTTAGTGTTATTTCGGGTGCAGGATTATGGAAAACACTGCACCTGCTTCCCAAATAATACAGTGTCATGCACAGAAGTGCAAGTTTTCAGTCTTTATCCTGGTGAGTGATTATTATTGCAAAGTCAGCCTGGAGTGCGGTTTCTTGATTTATTTTTCTTTTCCTTTTTTTCCATGCAGAGCTGAGCAGTTGTATATCTCTGCTAATACAAGGAGATTTTGGTGTGTGACATAGAAGAGACATGAAAAGGAGACATTGAGGAAATGTTCACCTATTTTGATGCTGGACTAGGGATCATTTATTGCAGCTAACAAGTAAAGATCAATCTGTAGACAATTTAGCATAACAAAATATTGGAAGTTAATGGGATTTGAATAAAATTATTCTGAATTCTGGTAATTATAACAAGTTCTATTTTACTTCAATATAAGTAGAATCAATTATTAATCATTTAAAAGCTTCATTTTTCACATCAAACTTAGGATACAAAGCTTCTTTCATAAATGTTTTTTACAGAGGGAATATGTGTCGGTGGCCCACAATAATGGGAAAATAACCTGTGATTAAGTGTTTGCTAATTGAGTACTTTGAATTTTTTGCCAAATAAATTGTAGAACAAGGATTTCAAGCTTTTCCAGCACAGAGTGCTGCAGAACAAACCTCAGGGCAGGAAACCGCCATGCACTTTTGGGTAGGAGAAGACTGGCGTGTGCAATGTACCTCAGACAGAAAATATCCAGAAGGTGTTTTTGCAGAGTTCCTCTGTGTGAAAGCTGAACAAGGCTAACGGAGTGCTACAGTTTTAGTCCGGCATAAATTACTGTTGTTTGCTATGCAAATCTTATGATTGTAATTAGGCTAGGATTTGGACTGCTGTGTACACTGATCTTTGTTCCCTCTGCACATGGGAGCTAATTCTAATGCTGCAAAACAGCACAGCAAATGCTGAGGTCTGCTCAGCCTCTGATCATTTCTCACAGGGTGCATTTGCTCCAAGTGGACAGTTGAAAACAAATGATTTACCTCTGCCTTCACAGGGGATGTAATCACGCTGCAGGCATCTTGTGGGCCACTGAAATGTTCAGGTACTGTAAAGTCTCGCTTGAAAGTGGGGGTTGGAGAAAACGCAGGAAGGAGATCCTGATAGGCATCTAGTTTTTAGCAAATTGGTTTTAAAAAGTGATGTTCTGCTACTGATTGGTTCAGGATCTGGTGGCATGTGTGATCTGTCACGACAGTGATTGCAGTTCCTAGTAGGGCTATGTATAGCTCCCGTTATCTGTGCAGCAGGGCTCTGTGTAACCGCAGCCGGTGGCTCCTTGCCCACACTAATGAGCTGTCCCCGAGGCCGGGCTTGTGCCTGTGGGGGTGGCACAGGGCTCCAGCCGTGCTGCTGTTTTGGAAACCAGTTTGTTGACTGTGCTCAAGTCCAGCTTGCCCAAGCTGCCGTGCCAGCTTGGCTACTGTTGGCTGTGGGAGCTTGTCCCAGTGCAGCGTGGCTGGCCACAGAGCTGTCTGGAGGACGAGGCAGGCTGGCAGCTGGGGCTGCCAGGCTGTACAGTCTGCAGCAAAGGAGAACTGTCACCTAGACCTGGACTAGGGGGGAAGCACCAGCATGGTGAGGACAGTACAGGTGAGCCACACTCACAGCCCATTCTCCTCCCTGGGAACACAGCTACCAGTGTCTGGTCAGCTCATGTGGTAGGAGCGCATCCTGCGGGCAGTGGGTCTCAGTTTTCTGATGACCCAAAGAGCAGGGGAATGCCAGGGGTTGGCTGCTGCCAGCCATGCCTCCCAAGATGTGGGAGAAGTGGGAGCAGAGGCATTCAGGTGCAGGGGTACCAGCTGGGGTGTCGGGGAGATGTACCCTTCTCTTAGCCCCTCCAGCAGTGCTTGGCAGGGGTGAGCACCTCGTCCTTGCAATTGAGGTGGTGGCTGCACACCCACAATATGGTCAGAGCCTGCATCTTCACCAGGGCTGGGCTCTTCTGTACGCCTGCCTCCCCACTGCTGCAGTGAAGTCCAGCAAAATAAAAATCTTAACAGCTACAAGATCTATTTGCTTGTGCAGTTTTATCTGCAGATAGATAAAAAGGCAGTATTTGGAATTTTTTCAGAATCATTGTGAAGACAGAGGAAGAATGAAGAAGTACCCTCTAGGGGACAATATAGCATTGTTTTTCTAACGATATAGTAAATGACACGATCTGGTTTTTAACAGCTTGTAACTCCTGTGAATCTCATTTATTTCTTTTTGTTGTCTACTCATCTAAATCACAGCAAAGCAGAGGAATGGTGGCAGTTTTACTTTTTCTAGCATGCTTGCACATGACCTCAAATCCATTAATTTTGTTTGTGTAAATACAATTTAAGGGAGCAAAGAAACTTAAAAAGCATCGAGGTACTAAGGTGCCTAACAAAAAGCAGAAATCTTCCTTGCAAAAAGTGATTTTTCTGACCAAGTGTATTTTATTTCTAGTGCTAATAAGACAAAGTGTGCATTGTTTCCATAGCTGGATGGCCCCGTATTTCAGAGCAGGTTAGAGTGTGTTCTGAGGCTATTGTTGAAAAAATATATTTTACTTAACTAGCCAAGTTAAAAAGGGGCGTAAGATCTGTGTGAACTTTACAAACTGTGCTGCAGCTCTATGTACATTCCTTTGCCAATGGCATCTGTAATTTCACATTGAAATACAAAGGATCATGACTTGGCCTGTGATGATCCCTGAGGAGAAATGTGAACTTGACAGTTTTGCACTGCTAGTTTTGGGGAGGGAGATTACGAAGATCCCTGTTCCCTACGGTAGCCCCTAAAGTTATTCTGTTTGCAGTGCTCCAATCCTGTTGTTCTGGTACACCCAGCAATTTTTAGAATGCCCTAAGTTTGCAGCCAGGGTACTAACATGTTGGTGTGGGGTCCAAAATACTGTGTAGTGAATGTAATTGCAGTATACCTGTTATTAAATAACTTAAGTCATTCTAGTTATCTTCATGACCCATATAAAGAAACAGAAAATCTTAGAGCAAGTGTTGGACAGCTCTAGGTATTTCACAGAATATTCTGAGTTGGAAGGGACCCACAATAGTGATCAAGACGAACTCTTAAGTGTACAGGGACTGAACCCACAACCTTGGTGTTATTAGCACCATGCTCTAACCAGCTGAGCCAGTCTCATATTTCAAGGTGTTAGGCAGCTATGCCAGGTCAGAATTCCAGGCCATGCTAGCAAGCTGCTTAAAAGTGCTTCCAGCTCTGCAGGTAATTTTGTTCAGGGCTAGCTGATGTCTTTGTGCTGCTGCTGAGGTGTGCTGCCTGGGGACCTGTCTGTGGGGCTGCGCAGCCCGGGGGCCCTTGCTCAACACCCAGTCAGATGCAAAGCAGTCCCTGATTTTAGAGGAGAGCCTCTACAGTACCACTGTGTGAATTATTTCAGACCTTATGTCTTGGATCTGGAGGACCAAGGAAGGTTAGCTAATGGAGCACTACTGCAGAATTTGGAGGCTGATTCAAGGGATACCCTATTCCCCCTGCTTTCCCTTTCCAGCCTTCCTGTGGGCTGCCCACCCTGGGGCCTTGGAGGTGGGCACTGCCCCGGGGCAGCTAGAAGGTTTGCTCAGGAGCTTGCTAGTGATGAATCACAGAGGTATGGCATGGATTGATAAGGTCGTGTACTTTACGATTAGACACATCCTTCCTCTAACAGCAGTTCTTTGTCTCCATTTTGCTTTTGGTAATGTGTTTCGGCCGTTTGCATACAATGACTCTCCATGCAGGAGCTGTTTGACTTGAGACAAAGTCACTATTATTCTAAGCAAGCTCAGGAAGCCCTCATAATTTTGTTGCCCTCAGAAGGGTGAATTTATTTAAAAGCCAATTAAGTTAAATCACCAAGGAAATACTTTTATTTTCTTGCAGCCTAGCTGTAAAGGACTTTTGGGTACATAAACAAGTGTAGAACAAGAAAAATCTGCCTGGCAGCTATGTTGTTGGAATTTTTGCGCATTTTAAGTGACGGCTGTAGATGGGCAGGTTCTTTATCTGTAGCACTAGCAAAAAAAAGTCATGTTTTTCAGGTATTCACTGTGCAGGTGTGCAGCCTGGGAGCCATGGCGAAAGAAAATTTATATGGTCCACAAATTATTGAAAAATACTGGCTATTGTAGTGCCTACAGCCTGACCAATACACAAGTCTATCTCCTCAGTTAGAACTGATGGAGAGGCCAAAGAACTCGGTAGGTATACTTAGGCTTATCTGGGGACATTTTGGGCTAGACTTTCAAGGTGCATGATTTAGTCAAGTGCCTGCTTATGTTTACAAACAGAAACCTTTTTGAGGTAACCTGAATATGACATTTATGGTGCTACCGTCCTTTGCTGAAGACCATCTCTGATGTCTCTCCAGGCAGTGTCTCCCGAGCCCTTTATGCTCCTTGGTTATGAGCCCCTGTCTGTGATGAAGCCTCACCTCTCCTCCCACAGTCTCTGCTACAGTGTCCTGTTGCTCCCTTGGACTCTCTTGGCTGTTCTGGCTCCCCTCCTCTGCTCTGTATTGTCACTTACTGAATAGACTTGCTCAGCAGAGTTTTCAGAAGGAAAACAAAACGAGGTAGTCATGGATGACCAATATCAGCTTTTCCTTTTAACTCAGTCGTAAAGCATTGTTGGCTCACTGGTTTGGTTTCTACTGTCTATAAAAAGGTTTTGTGCAAGAAGTCCCCTTTTTCCCATCGCCCTGTGTGACACCAGTGCTGAGATGACCTTCTGCTGGAAAGTCTCATTGCTCAGTTTTGTCACTGCTCTGTATGAGTTTCCCTAGCAACCAGCTTGAGCTGCACTGAACCAAAAATATCTCACTGTGCTGGGGGAAAGTCGGTTTGCAGACATGTATTTATCTTTAATGAGTTCTCTGGATGGTCTGTGTGTTCAGCCTGCAGATGTCAGCTGGGAGATGCGGTGTGCCCCTTTTCCTTACTTCCACAGGCAGTGCAGCCTACGAGGAGGCTGCTCCTGCACGATTGTCAGCTGAGCTCTGATTGCAGGACCCATCATACTCATTTCTCATGGTACACTGAGGGTCTCGTCTTCCACTGAGAACGGTCTGTGCGGCAGACACAAAGCCTTTCTTGGATTCCTTGGATCTCTGCAAATTTCAAAATTTCATAATCACAGAATGGGTAAGGTTGGAAGGGACCAACCTTACCTTGATTATTGCTGACAACTTTGTCCACATTTGTGTATAAATATATGCACCTTGCTTTGTAGCTGGGCATGCAGTGAGGTGCAGTTTTGCTCCCATCCTAGTCATGAAAGGCACAGTTTGTGACGCATCCAAGTGAGCATATGTATAAATCTTTGGAGGTCAGGACCCACCAATTTGCACAGGAGAGAATGCACAAACTGGAGGTGTTATTTTAAACCTTCCTAGTTCAGTTTTGGCTTTCAGATAATCTTTTCACTACCTAATGTAGAACACTGATGTGAAGAAAAGCATTCGTAATTCCAGATGTGTTCTCAAGATGACAAAGTTAGAAGAGACTAAATTGGAAAGCAGTATGTCATTTTTAGTAACAGGTTCCCTTTTCTGGATTTGTAGGGTGTGAGGATTGCGGTAAAAGCCTTATAGGAGAATGCAAACTCCACGGACCACTCATCAGGGCTAAAGATAGGGCTATTCCCAGCCGAGCCCGTCTCACCCTACCTCACTACCTCACTTTGCGAGTGTTGGAGCTGCGAGCTGGAAACCAACAGAGTAAGTATTCTAACTTTTTCCCACGTTTGAGAGAGAAGAGACAAAAACACTGGCCTGTTTTCATGAGTAACTCAAGGCATAATCATTGAGCAATTAGCGTTATGAAGACTGTTTTCAGCTGAGCATAGCTAAGGCTCACAGTCAGCTACTGTTTTTTATGACTGATTTCTGGTAACAGATGCATAGGCTGATGGTAGGACATTAGCCAGAGCTGGTGTGACATTTAGCTGTGAGCAACCAGTTAGCTCTGTTCCATCAATCCAAGTTTAATGAATGTTGAATTTGTATCTAAGAATAACAGCCGTGCACTACTACTTTTTTTCTCTTTTCCCCAAGCATGCAAAACAGGAAAGAGTATTCAATGGAAGGTCAGAAACAAAATGGTAAATGACATCCCTTATCCACCCCCTGCAAACTCAAAAGATCACAGTGGGGTAATTTACCTTTTGGAGCATTTTCAGTTCATATTATAGAAAGACTGTTGTTTCCATCTGAAAGTAAGGCAGTTTGAATGCCCAAATGTGAACAAAGGAATGATGTCCTTAGCATGCAAATTTTCCACAGCTACCTATGTAAAATTAGTCCTGCCTAGATTGCTTTTCAGAAAAAGAATGACAAGATGCCTATACTGTCACTCCATTGATGTGGCAGCAGAATAACTGGAATGATTAAGAAGGCTAATACTGTGTTTTTATAGATTCTCTCCACTCATACTGGGAGAGAACAACCTCCCAAATGATGCCGAAAAACAGAGGACTATGGTTGCATCAGTTTATAGATTGAGTATCAACATGTTTGTGGTGCATACTCAGTTTAACATCCTGTAATGGGTTTTCAGCACTTTTGTATTCAATGTAGTTCCCATTAAAAAAAATCGGTACCTATTTATGTCCCTTTTAGTTTCTTCACCGTAGGATTACTTAGAGAGCTTATTTGTCTAGAAAAAGAATCCATGTGTTCTGCACTATTTTGTTTATCTCCATTTTCACAACTGTAAGCATACAAGAAATAGTTTGTGATGTCTATACTAATATTAGACCGGTGTTTGTTTTGTTCACAGTCCTTGGTGTATTTGCAAAGAAAGAAATACAGAAGAGAACACAATTTGGTCCTTATGTTGGTCAACTGTCTACAAAACTGACCTGCTATGATGAGAGCAGGCTAGTCCTGCAGGTAAAAAGCCACTGCCTTTCTATGAAGTGCATATGTGTTTTTAGCACTTCATACATATTTAAGTATTTTAATCAGTCAATTTGCCATCTGATCTAGTTCATTAATTGTACTTTTGATCTGTAAGCATGAGTGTAAATCAATTGTTAGGCAGTACAGTATAACCTGAAGTACCAAAATGTTCCTGTATATTGTGTTTCCTAGAAGTTTGCTTTCCTGCTTTCTAGTTTTACCATTTCCAGGGTGTTAGGCCTATCAGTCTAATAGCTCTTGATAAACTTTTCACAGAGCATAGCTACTGAGCTTTCTTCCCAGATAACACAAAAGGATTTGTACTTTATACCATACCATTGGGAGGTTTGAGTTTGTGCACTGAGTTAGCAAGAGTGACAGAAATATGCACTAAGGCACCGGCTTAGTAAGGAGAAACAGTGCAGGGATAGGGAAACACTTCTTAATTATTATTAATTGTTATTGTTATTAATTAATAATAATTCTTATATAGACTTTGACACACAGTGCACTAGCTCAGTTTATTTAATCAGATTGTTATTTAGGGCTGGTACCTTCTGTTGCTGCACACGTAGGTACTGACCTGGACCATGAGACTATTATTTGTACTTTATCCAGAAAAAATCGTGGCCTCTCAGGACCAGCCCAGCTTAGGCAAATGTACATGCACATCCTTTCCCACAGGAATTCCTTGGGAGTGAGAGTTGATTGCAATCCTCTGGGCCCCAGTCTTTGCATTTTGCTGTCGGGGTTGGGGCTGAGCACAGCTCCGTGTCATACAGTGAGTCCATGGTCAAGCCACAGCCTCTGTCAGGACTTCCCAACAGGTCACAGTTCTTCCAGAGTTTGCATTTCATATCAGGCCCTCTCACCCCTGAATAGAGAGACACCAGCAGCAGCTGTCCTGTGACACACTCTGTGTCTTCATTTGAGCTTTCTCCAGAAGCTTGGGACTGGAAAACACTGTGTGTTGTGAGGAAATATTTCTAAACTTTTGTTTGAGAGCAAAAGTAATAGCTTCAGTAGTTGCTGTAAATGTCATTTGCCCATGGAAGTCATGGGAATCATCTGCCAGGAAAATAACGCTGTCCATCATGGGATTTTTATGGCATGTGGACACCAGAAAGGATTTGTTCTTCTCTATAACTTTCTTCAGTCTTTTTATTAGACACTATTACAAATGCAGAAAATGTACTTCTCTAACAATGGATAGATGAGCTAAGCACCCAGTTCCTTCCTCTTCACCAAGCCATTGTAAACCACACCCTATCCTCTATCAGTCAGCACCGTTTGCTTAAAAGTATACAGTGATAAGCACAGCTCTGGCTGATGAATGGACTGTTTCTTCAGAAGAGGAGATTAGAGTCCCAGATTTCCTACATGACAGCAGTAGCTGCCTTGACTTCTCCCTAGCATGAGTATGTGACCAAACTTGTCCAACGGGCAGGTGCTTTCATCGGAAACGTGATGAAGTTAGATAAAGTAGTTCCCAGAAGCAATGAAAATGCAACTTTTTTTTTTTTTTTGCAGTTACTTGCTCAGTTACACAGTTAGTAGAACAAATACATGCTGTGCTGATGTGTTGTGCAGCTTTGTCTGTCCACGGTTGAGACACTATTGCAGAAAAGCAACTGTCTTGTTTGATGTCGGTAGTTTTTGCCTCATAGGGGCATTCTCTTGGAAGGGAATATGGGAAGAATGAAGTAAAGCAAAAAGAAAGAGATCTTTCTGGCACAATTGTTCATTTGTATTTACTTTTGCATTGTTAAGGGGAAAAAGAGAAGACTATTAAAATGCCATTATGTTGTATGTTACCTCTCTGGACTTATTAATACAAGTTATACAATTGTTCCATGAAAAATGTAGCAGCCCTGAAGCTTGCGATTATCAAGGGCTCAGGAAGTAGATTAAGGCATAAAGCTTATCTCTCTACCTGCCTGCACTTAGTTCTTATAATATTATCTTCATATAACATAAAAACGATGAAATATAAACTGGAAATACATACAAAGGTCTACAGTTATTTTAGTAGCAGGGTGCTCAGCAGGTATTCGTTCTTCACTTTCTTTTGCACTCAGTGTTCATTAAGAGTGATCTGTTACAAAACAAGCTTGATTTCTAGGGACATATGACCACGACAAGGTAGATAACTGATAGCTGTGATTGCAAGTTAAAGAAAACTAATGTCCCTCTATAGAGGACTTGGTTTTATCATGTTCGTTCTCCTGTTCTCCCCCTTTGTTTCAGGTACTGAAAGATGGAGGGAAGTACTTTCTGGACACTCCCAATGAGGACTGTGGAAACTGGATGATGTTTGTCCGGCTAGCCCGGAACCAAGAAGAACAGACCCTTGTGGCTTATCAGCACTGTGGAGAAGTCTACTTCACAACAGTTAAGGTAGTTAAACCTACATTGCTTCACCTGTCATCCAAAAGGAAATTTATAGGCAAAGGTTCTGAAAGACTAACTCTTCTACGATGAAAGATTGATTATATTCTGCCAACGGGATCATTACATACAGACCACCTTTAATATCTTTTAATCCGTAGTAAAGCAAGCAGTGTATGAGGTTTGTCAGGAAAAGGTGTTGTGTACTTGCTGTTGTGGGTAGTGAAGAAACTGAGCAGAGGGAAACAGAAAAATCATTCACTATGATAGTGTTTAAACTGAATGCTCGTCAATCCCGGGTGGCTATATGGTGACATGGTTTGGCATTATTGCATTCAACAGTACTTCATTCTGGAAATAACAAACAAATTCCTTTCCTTTATTACATTTCTGGATACGTATTGTTTTCTGAGCACATTACCCTGTGCTCAGGAACATGGTGTTAAGTGAATCTTTATGTACAATTTTCCATGCTCATTAAATCCGAAGACATAACTGCAAAACTTTGAATACTGCAATGTTGCCCTGAAGTGATCAGTTTATGTTAGAGATTCTGGACTGCATCTTTGTCTGAAGAGAGAGAACAAGGTACTCTCTGTTGATAAACGAAACCAGAACACACAGTCTTGTTTTTTATTGTTTTGGTCACTTTTTTAGGCAGAGTTTGTTTTAACCAGAAATAACTCTTTTGCACACTTGGGAAACTGACATCTACTTGTTGAACATAATGCTTGTGTGTCACTGTGAGCAACATTAAAAAAAAAAAAAAAGAATATCAGTGAAAAGAAGTTACTATGAATTAAAATCCAGCATTTCAGTTTCGTTTCCAAGATTGGCAGGTATTTCTGTGGCATAGTAGTATTTATAGTTTTTTCTTAATTTTTGTTTCTCCACCTGCACAGTGAGAAAAATATTTACTGTATAGTGATGATGAGAGAGTAACATTTCATAACCTAAAAGTCTTTTATAACAGTATAGAGTATAGTTGGTTTGGGGACTAATATTAAAATAATTATTAAGAAAAAAAAGCAAAATGTGAAAGAGTATATGCTACTCTGAGACATGTTTAGGCTGTATTTGAGATTCTCATACAGTCCATATCATTTGAGATTTAAATTTAATTTGAAATGCGAGATATGCTTGTAAAATTGACAGGATTACTAATACTGTATTTGGGAATCATGAACTTTTCCAAGAAGTAGTTGTTATAAACTGGTGACTTAAAATTTCCAGTATAATTTAAATTCTATTGAATCAGCTCTCTGCTGACTTCAGCAGAACTCTGCACACTGGCATTAGTGGAAAGTTGCATCCTGTATACTGACACAATGAGTGTCCTAGGATGAGGCATGTGTCTTGGAACCTTTGCTGTGCTGTGTGTCCTGGGGCTTTACTTGCATTTTATTTCTCCGAAGTCCCAGTATCGTGCAGTGTACTGTGGCATCCTGCAGATTTTGTCCCGGTCAGTGAAAGTGATGGCATTGTGCTACACTTAGGCACACCCTGCTGGTCACGCTGTGAGGCTGGCTTGGGGCTGATTAAGAAGATGCTTTCTCAAGATACTATTAACAAAGCGTATTAAGATGGGAGTAGGATTGGCTCTTCTTCCCACTGTTTTTACAAAGAAATGGTATTTCAGTGACATAAAGCTACAGCACACGTGTAAGTGACATACTAACATCACCATTAGCTTACTTGTTGACCTAATGGCTGCAATACCTAGAAATAAGTGCTTTAAAAGGTACAGAATTATGAGGAAATAAAAATCATCCATAGTTGCTGTTGGTCTGATCCCAGGAGAGTTTCATGTGGGTGCTGTAGTTCTCTTATTGGTGCACTGGTGGCACAGAGTAAAAGACAACTTGTGGATTTGCAGACTGGTATTTAATGTCAGTTTTAATGAGATTAAAGCTTTTGAATTACTTGACTATTTCACATACTGATGCACTTGTTCTCCCTCAAAAGTCACATTGACCACATCTTAGCTTCCCATAAAGGAGATGGTTGCTGGTCCAGGAATGCTGGGCAGAAAGTCATGACAGTGTCGCACTGAGCAGTTTTTTGTGGGTACCAGTCTCAGGTGTCACAGGCCAAGGTGCCAAGACATCCTCAAACGTTTGTCTCGCAATGCATGATAGCCTCCTAGTTAATGGCTCTGCCTCTTGTCCTTAACTGAGTGGAGAATTCAGGACAGACCATTTCTATTTAGGCCAGGTGTTATCAAAATGTACACCCAACCCATACTGTTTGTAATTAGCAGGCAGGCTTGTGCTTGGGAGTTCCAAAATTCAGTTTTCAGTATTAAACCCACAATTACCTCTCACCTGTCAGCAGTCACAATCTGAGTTTTGTTTCCCCTACCATGCTTATCCCACACCAATGTTACAAAATAAGTGGATTTTATGATGTCACGTTTTCTGGAATAGGACTCAGCTGCTCTCTTTCCTGGCTAGTTTGTTTTTTTTTCAGTGGCACGAGTTTATCTTAGTTAAAATAAAACTACATGTACAGTGCAGTTTGGCTCTACCCTTGTTGCAGTAATGTTGGTTTTTATTATAGATGAAGAAAATTGTGTACAGGGTTAGGGAGTCATGTAAATCATGACCCCAAAGTTTAGTTTTCTCCTTTGCATTTAAAGAACTAATAGATCTTTAGCCAGTGAGTGTAATCACACCTCTCTTTTTCTATTTGCTATATTATTGACTGAAAGTATTTGTCAGAAGAGGTCATAGTCCAGTCCAAGGAGAGATTTGGGCAAGCATGACTGGACGGGAGACTGCAGATTACAAGCTCCCTTAATCCTGTGGGGGAAGGCTTCAGTGGAAGGAGGGCAGAGTTACAATAAAGCACACTCATAGCAAGCCTGACGCATTGGAGCCAGTGCATGGAAAGGCGCGAATTNAGCCGCAAATTTGCCTTGCAGTTCATGTATTGATCAGCTCTGCACCCATGCTCAGTGTGACATATCCAGGAGATATCCAAGCTCTGGTGCATTCATGATGCATTTTTCCTTTGTACCCTATAGTTAAGTGTTATGTCCAGTGGGCTTCCAGACATCAAGGAATGGGCATGGGATATTGCTTGGAAAGACTGGATATTGCTGGATGTCTGAACTTCACTGACAAATACATCTCACTAAGCAAAGGTCATGAGGATTGAGGCATCCCTCCTCCTACTGGCCACCCCCCAGTAGCAGGAGGTGGGGAAAATTGTGCGTGCACAATTTTGTTTTTAGAAACAGAAAGTGTCAAGCCCTAGTGTGTAGTAATGCTCAAAAAGTGCTTGAATCTTGAAACTAAGTTACCAGTAATTTGAACAGAATCAAAAATGCAGTTTGGGTAAGGACAAAACACTGCACACCCCTGCCCCACCTATCTTTCTTGTTGTTTGGTTTAGGAAAATTGACACAAGTAAACATGTGCTGGTTTTTTCCATTCACAGCCAATTGAACCCCACACAGAATTGAAAGTATGGTATGCTGCCGATTACGCCAAATTTATGGAAGCTTCTGCAGTCTTTATTAAAGAAGAATCAGATGTGTCTCCTTTGCCTCCAGTAGCAGTAAGTATCCCTACTCTGCATTGAAGCCTTCACTAGACATATTAAATTATGGTTTATTTACATGTTTATTTTCTCTGTTTATGTAACTCTAGTAATGCAAGTGTAAGCCATCGAGTACTTTTAGCGATTTTAGACAAACAGCTCCTCAGAGAAAGGTTGTTCTTCCTCTCCTGTGTTTGTAATCCAATGCAGCCGTCAGATGTAGTCAGAAGTAAGTGGCACCACTTGATATATTGGAAAGACTTAAAATTGGCACTAATCTGTGGATAACCAAGCTGTCCAGCCTCAGACTTTCACCATTTCCCCTTCTTTTGCTCTGACTCATTGGCCAGAGTACCCACTAATTATTTCAGTCTTTCCTGTTCAGTAACCCTTCTCTACTAATTCAAATACCTTCCCCTCTGTATCATAGCAGAAATCCTTAAACTGAAAGGAAAAGTTTGTTAAGTGTTGAAAACATGTCTGTGAAAATCAATACTTAATCTAGAAGGAATGTGAAACAGGGAATACAAATGAACCAGGAATTCATGCTTCAAGAAGGCTTGTCAGGCCTTCAGAGTATACCCCAGACGGAAGATGTGGGAGAGCCACAGCATCAGACATGAGTCTCAGCACAGAAGAGGGCTCAATCTGGAAATAAAGATGGAGTGGACACAGCCTCACCATGCTCTCCAGGGCAAGCTAGCCCAAGAGCAAGGGAAAAGAAGGACAATTTATGAGAAGCTTACGTAAAAGGTAGATGAAGTTGAGGCAGTACATGGTCATGTATTAACTGGAAGTACATCTCATTAGTGATTGGAGTTTTTTGGTAATTGTTTTTCATCTGAATTTTTATAATATCAGTATTTAAAGTGAATTCAGCTGAATCCAGTAGAGCTCTTATTTTCATGGAAATAATATTTCCAAATAATACACTGTTTGCAAAAAAAAAAAAAGACAAGACAAAAAGCCTTTAAGTCAGGATAGGCTTGAGATCCCCAAACCTAAGGTGTTTTTTATCCAGTTAGTGAAAATCTAATGCCAAACGTCAAAATGAGGAAGTCTTTCTGGCAGCCATTGGCCATTGCTGTGTGGTAAAGCATGGAATTAGCCCAAGGCACAAGGAAATCTGTATGGCTAAACCACATTTTTGTGCAGAAACCCATCCCATTTTTGTGTGGCTGAAATAGCAGATAAACTATGTCAGTCCAAGGATAAAGTACAACTGCTTTTATGAGTAATTTCATAAATGCAGCAAATGTAGAGACTTTGAAATGCAGTAAGCACAGATCATCAAAGGTGAGGGACTCAGGACTATTACAGTAAATGCTAAACAAAACCATGTAAACCAGTATTTAGCCAACTTTACTTTTCCTTTGAGTTTGTACTCTTCGGGAGAATCTATTGCCAGTTGAACAACTGGGTGGTAGCACATGGAAGTAAATATCACCAAGGACAATGATGGGTCTTGGAAAAGCCCAGGAGAAGATGAGTGAGAAGAATATGACCTTTCCTTAGAATGGCTGGTAAGAAAGACCTGTCTTTGTTCTCATTGCAGAAAGAGCCCATAGACCCTTGGATATGCTCCAGCTGTGGTAGCACTTTTGCAACTTTTGCTCTGCTGGAATCTCACCAGTGCATCCATAAAGACCGAGTCCTTCCTACAAGGTTCAGACCGCCAAATAAATTGGGACCTGTAAAAGCAAAAAGCAAACTCAAAGGGAAACTGAGAGGAGCATCATTAGGCAAAAGCATTTCTCAATGCTATGGGACCATTTCCTGTTCCTCTGCTGCAAAGTTCAGCTGTGCCACCTCGGGAAGTACTTGTGATGCTCTCGTAAGGTTTATACCTAAATGGAGAAATGGTCGGTCTTCACTGCTGAAGGGAAAAGAAGTGAAGCAGCCAGATAATTATCCCTGCCGACTCTGTGGGAAGATATTTGATTCCATTGACAAGCTCACAGTCCACACTTATGCGCACAAGGGGGAGCGTCCCTACAAGTGTTCCCAGCACGGATGCACAAAAGCCTTCATTTCCAAATATAAACTGCTCAGGTACAGCTCTGAAGGCATTCCTTTTCTACTGGGTGTGTGTGGGGGGAAAAAAAGACATCTTTTTCCTTTGAGGTGTTCTAGTGACAGTTAATCCCTGAGGTCCAGTTTTTATTATTCCTGTTTTTGATAGAATTGGAGAAAACTCGTCTCCCTTAATTATGGTAGCTACTCAAAAAGATGATGTTGAGCAGTTTTAATCTACTCTATGCTTTATGATTAACACCTTACTCACCCCCCAAAAATTTAGGCTTTTGCTAATAACCCGAGAAGTTGTAAAAATGCCTTCCTTCAAGAGTTCCAGTGTTTTCAAGTTTTGAGGCTTCAAGAGTAAATATACTAGAATAAATATAAACACAGATAACTTCTTTGTGTGTGTGTTTTGGTTTTTTTTCTCTTAGGCACTCAGCAACTCATTCTCCACAGAAATCTCACCAGTGTGGCTACTGTGAAAAGACCTTTCACAGGAAAGACCATCTAAAGAATCACCTTCAGACTCATGACCCTAACAAGATGGCCTTCAAGTGTGAAGAGTGTGGCAAGAAGTACAACACCAAGCTAGGCTATAAGAGACACTTGGCTCTTCATGCTGCCACCAGCGGGGACCTCACCTGTAGGGTGTGTGCCCAGGAGTTTGGCGGTACTGAGGTTCTGTTGGAACACCTCAAAAGTCATGCAGGGAAACCAACTGGCAACATGAAGGAAAAGAAACACAAGTGTGACCACTGTGAGCGTCACTTCTATACCCGTAAGGATGTGCGACGCCACATGGTGGTACACACAGGCTGCAAAGACTTCCTGTGCCAGTTCTGTGCCCAAAGGTTTGGGCGGAAGGACCACTTGACACGCCATACCAGGAAGACTCATCCACAAGAACTGCTGAAGAGCAGGTTGCAGAATGGTGACTCAGTGGGTCTCCTTGACCAGCTCTTTTCATACAGACTGAAGGAAGATGGCAGCATGCTGTCCCCTCTTCCTGAAAGGGTCCCTGTGCAGAACGGGATTGTGAATAGTTCAGAAACAGAGGATTACAACTGTTCACATGTTCATTCCCAGCCAAGCTTACAAACTGCTCTTCCTCTCGAGTCTTCTCCTCACTTGCAAAGGATGGGCTGTGCAGACAGTCTCCCAGCTGTCCCTCCCACACCGTGTTCAGCAGCCATCCCTACCAACCTGCACCTTCATCAGCCTAACAAATATGACCTTGGTTCTACCTCATTTGCAGCAGGATCCCTCAAGAATCTACCGATAAAAGTGGATGTTAAAGGTTACAATGTGCATCTTCTCGAGGACCTGCCATTACCAGAACCTCAGTCTCTTCACAAAATCAGTATGGAAGAAGCTTCCTCAGGGCCTGTAGGGGATACTAACAAGTATCCAGTGCACAAAGAGGCAGAGGCAGCAGCTGAAATTGCGAGCCTGCCTTTCATGGATCTCACTCATGTGATGGGTTTCTGGCAGCTCCCACCAGGTGACAACCAGAACACTATTGGGGACATCACAATGGCATTTGGCTCAGAGGAACCATCACACAGGCTGAATGGCCTCGGCCAACAGCAAGGTCTTCAGCTAGCAACTGGTGGGATGGCCATAAACCAGCTGCATCATCTTCCTCGCTCCTTTCCATCCACTACAAATTCTGTTACATTGCCTCACTTTCACCATGCCTTCAAGTAACCATCATCCTGTGTGGATCTTTTCCCCTTTTTTTTTTAAGACTCTGCTTCTTACTTAAATCTGTTAGGACCGGGGTGGTTTTGGTTTTGTTTTGTTTTATAAGAAAAACTGCCCCAGACGTTTTCAAAGCACATTATGAACATGGTAGTTAAATTCAAGATGTTAATAAACAAGAAGCTCTATTTTTCATACTATTAGTTTTTTAGCATATGACAACAGTAGAGCTAACATTTCCCTCAGCTCCCTCTATATTTTTGTTTCTTACTTTTCATGCAAACAACTGAATAACTATCTTCAATGACAGCAAAGTATCATAACAGGCACAATAAAACTCTGGCTGCTGCAATAGGAGAAATACGGTTGGGGTGAATGGGAAGAGGGGGGAAATCACAAAGAAATCAATTTAAATAAATCACAGCAAATTTGTACACATGGCAAATGTAACAAATGATTTATCAACATCAGATAGATTTCTGTTAAGAACTTAATTAATGAACTTTATTAATCCTTAGTTTAAATCAGAATCATTCCGAGAGTAAATATTACATCCTTGTTTCACTTTATTCAAATGAAGATCATCACTCTTATGATAATGTTAAACTAGATTTTATTTTCTGGCAGGCAGTTCAACTGTGTGCCTCTCCTGCCTTTTTCCTAGGGCTGGAAATAACTACCACTTCTGAACAACTGTTAAGAACTGCTGTCTTGGATACATGCAGTTCTTAGAATGCAAAGTGAATTGTGTCAAAGATTAGAACAAAACATGAATTTTCATTTAGAGCTGAATCTGTCAAGACATCAGACACTGCTCTCTCTCTCTTTAGTAAAGCACTAGAGCATTTGCTTAAATTTAAGCTTATGTTATCCCGTTGAGTCAACAGCTTGATTATTTAATAGTTAATAAAAAATAATTCATCCTACCTAAGGGGCCTTTATTCACCTTTTGTTGATAAAAATGGCCTTTGTTTAGTCTGGGAAATGATTATTGTAACCATCTGAAAATGTGGGCTTTCATAGAAAGCCAACCCTGGCCCAGGGAAGCCTGTGTCCAAGCGGGAGCCCTGCGGAGCCAGGGGCAGGCCCATGCACCGACGGGCTGTGGTGGTGAGCTGACACTGGGCCCTGTTCAAAACCAGGTTCTGAAGCTGCCTTACAAGTGTTGACTGAACTTAGCGGGTGTGATAGTGGTTGAGGCCACTTTACTCACAGGAGTTCTGCTCAGAAACGTTGGGACTCCAGCCTTTTTTTCTTGCAGACTAGAACCATGGACACTTCCGTTTGTTTCCTGGGGTAAATTGTCCATGAACAGTTCCAGGGGACAGTGTGTTTGTGGGACAGTCCCATCACCTGATCCACAAATGAGCAGAAATTGCCAAAATCACATTTTCCCGTAGATGACATTATTAAACAAACAAACTCTTCACAATTTACTTTGTTGCCTAACCCATAGTTATAAAAAAACAATCAGGGTTTTAGGGAATGGTGCAGTTACGAATGGATTCTGTTGCAGCTAAAACAGACACAGAACTTCTGAATCTGAGTAAATTCTCAAACCCCAAGAACTACTCTTCTGTTAAATCCAAAGAGAGTTCATAGTACCCAGTGATCATTACAAATATAACATGAAGCAAGCATGTTCTCTTCTCCCTCATTAATCACAGTAATATTTCCAGAGAGCTTCAAATAAAAATTAATTTTTAAATGATTGCTGTTTTGCTGTTACTGAGCTATGGATCATTGTAGTTGTACAATGTCATTGAATATTCTTACAAGTTGATTGGTACTTGGATTAAGGAAAAGTTGTCTTATTGCAGTTCATGAGAGAGTATGTTCTGCAGATGCAGTGCCGAGGGGTATTTTTTGTTATGAAAATTTTTGGCGTAAGACAAACCAAAAGGAATTTTAAGATCATTCCTGTAATGACAGCAGCAGGAGGAAGAACAGGTACTGCATGGTCATGTCCAGTGAGTAGTTATTTAAATTACAAGTTCCAGAATAGGGAAAAGGTTGCAAACAGTGTTATGTGCAGGTTCTACAGCTAGGCTTGTATTTTTGTCTGGACTTGGAAAGGTGTGTGTGGGTGTGTGTGTATACTCACTTAACTGTATTTTTTCCTTTGTTTGCGCAATTTGTATTCACTTGGCTTCATCCAAGCTTATGTACTTGTAAGAAAACCCAAAAAACTAAACTACAAGAGGAAAACCTTTGCTACAAAAAAAGAATAGCACTGCCATATCATACATGATCATACATTTTGTCATTTTGGTTTGCGCTTTTATAAGAGGTGTCAGTAATAACTGAAATACTTTTCCTTGAATTTAAACATGAAGTTACGAAGCAAACTTTATGCGAACACTGAGCATGTTCTTTCAGTTGCTCTTTCAGTCCCTGGAGCAGGTGCCTGAGCTCTGGGCTGCCAAGAGAGGTGCTACTGTCTGATCTCAGCCTCTTCTGAAATTTGGAAAGATGATAAGCATTTCTCACCAATGCATATGTAACTACCGGTTAAGGACCAAGTCTCATTTAAATAAAAAGAAAATAACCACTTCTGATGCATTTTAAAGTGCTTAAAAAGCACACAGTGATGGTGTCTGCAGGTAAAGCACAGAAGCAAACCTTAAATGTGCAATGCTACTTAAACCCATCAGCCCATTCAATTTTCTTTTTCCAGATTCTTGACATCATAAATGTAGCAGAAGCTGATGATGTCCCCTGACAAATAAAGGCAGGTTATTTCAAAAAGTTACGTTTTCAAAAAAAAAGTTTTGTTTTAAAATTCTTGCAACTCAAGAGACATGAGATACCCCTGAGTAATCTAATACTGGAAGTGGGACTGAACTTTCTGATCATGTTTGTTAGGGAGGCCTCTGTGAGCATTTCTCAGAGGCACAAGCTGCAGGACATCTCTCTGGTGGCACTGCCTTTGGTACATGCAGGGCTGTGACAGTACCAGTGGTGGGAGGCAGCCCCACCTCCACTGGGGGTACGGTGGAGGAAGGCAGCAGGCCAAGCACTGACCAGCCTTCCCTCTTGGGCACAGTCCATTCCTCCTCCAAATGTGACAAGTGGATGTAAGGGCAGAGAACTGCCATGGAGAAGGTAGGCTATGCCATGGCACAGCAGCTAAGAGATGGGAGAGAAAGATCCACGAGATGTTAGGATATTTTACCTCACATTCAAATAGAGATAAAAATACTCTTTTTAATCTGAACTCTGGTTGAAAATCTGTAGAAGCAGAGCAGTATGTGGTGAATAAACAACAGAATTACTATAACCAATTGATACTGTAAAAGAACAAAATTTAGTAAACATTTGGTCTCATAAAAAGGATGTATTATTTCTATGAAAGAAGAAAAAAAAAGACATGTTAACCTGCTGAAATAATGTCAAGAAGCTAAAATTATACTACATGGAACAAAAGACTTCATCCTCTATGTCAACACAAGTAGTTCTATTGCTAAGTTCCCATCCTCTATCAGAAACCAAGCTCATTTCTTTTTCCTTCAGTTTTATTTACCAAATCTTTCTGTTGGAACTTTCCATTTTCTCAATCAATGGTTTGCTGCTAATTTCAGAGGGTTTTCCATTGCCAGTCTGAACTGGGATGGTATATTCCATATATTAATGATAGGTTCCTTTCTAATGGAATTTTTAAAATGCTGTTCCTCAGTATGCCATTCCTGCCCTTATATTTTTTTGTATAGTTTTGGAACCTAATCTGTGAAATCCTGCATTTCTGTACACAGACAAAAAATAACGGGGACACACACACACACAACCACAAATACAGTAAAACTTGCTCTAAATTTGAGGATTCATTTATTTGGTTGTTAAAGAAAGCAACTGTGGTAGCATTGCACAGTGTATGGGTTTGGTGTTTTTTCTCCTCTTCTTCCTGGATGGAAAGAAAGGCTAAGCAGCATTACTTTAATCCATTGAGGCTACTGTCATGCCCACTTTTTCTAGCTCTCAGAGTTACAGTTGCTTCAGTGTCATCCTTTCTATATCCATCTAATCACTATTAGCTAGAGTCTAAGTAGTTTAATTATAGTATTTAAAATATGGTATTTATTACGGCTGTGTCCAACTACTTTTCATTTTCATTTACTTAATGAGCATTTAATAGGTAAGAAAATTCCTGACAGATTTTAATTGAAAGCCTTAATGAAAATTATTGGGCTAAAAAGCCCCTACATGTTGCATCACTGAAAGATTATGCAAGGTGATCCAAGACTGACAGTGGATCAAGTGACCAAAAAAATAAGAGGGGATATACCTCCACAACATTTCTGTCTTGTTGATCAGTTCCTAAAAGCAGTTAAAGTGTTTAACACAAGAATGAGATTTGGTTTTAGCCTGAACTCAAAGTGCTTTGAAGAAGATGCACATCATACATGGCCATTTATCACGTGTCAATCACTATCATTCATTGTTTACTGGAAGATTTATTAAATATTCACATGAAATTCCACAATGTTCACTTGTCTTGATCAATATATCAAAGCATTAGGGGGAAGAAAAAGAAAATCACATGGTACTGGATCTTCCTACATTTTGTTAAAACGGTTGAATGAACTGCTGGTAATGTCCATCCCCTGTAGGCAATCATTTAAATAAATCTTGGCAACAGATACAAATAATCTCACAACTTTTAAAAGGACAGCATAATAAGATTTGTAGCCTAGAGAGAAAAAAACCCCAACCAAACCTAACCCAATGAATTTCAGTTTGCTTATTTTATTGGTTGCTGTAGCACTTCAGGTGGAAATGGTCCTGGAAAACTGTGTTACTTAAGATTTTCCATAATGTGTCAGAAGAAAGCCTGAACACATCCTTGCTGACCAGCCACTCTTATCTTCTGTTGTCCATTTGTGGTCTAAAAGCAGCAACAAGCCATATACTTGCTATTTCTTATTATAGAAGGAGCTTTTATATTTTACTCTATTTTATCTAAGAAAATTCAGCCTGTATTCATGGGAAGGTGATGCAGCAGCTCATCCTGGAAACCATTCCCAGGCACATTAAGGATGAAACCATTTCCTTGCACCACTCAAAGCCAGTTTCTCACATCTGCTTTCTCAGCTGAAAAATGCTCTTGGGTAGCACTGAAACTGATCTCTTACCTGCCCAAAGTGCTCTGTAAAGCACCTGGCAAAGCTCAAGTTTTACAGAACATGCAGCAGCAGTTGCCACCACCAAGCACCTGCAAGCTCACCCAGGCCACTCCTTTCCACAGTTCCACTGTCCTCTATTTTAGATGCCTGTGTGGATGTCTGTCCTGGGGACCTGCTGGGGGCAGCAGCTGTCCCAAGCCTCTGTGAACTGGCTGCAAGCACAACCCCAGTGATACCTGGACTTGCCAGTGTCCCTCGGGAAAGGGGGTGTCAAGCCCCAAGTTTCAGCATTCAGTGGCTAAACCTTGAGAATGGTGATGGTATCAATAAATCCCTGTTGGTGGTCTGCAAGACCCTGCATGATAACCACAGGAGTTACTATGCTGTTAACATTGCCCCAAGTAGATTGTCCCAGGTAATCCAGGGAGTGGAGAACACCAGGTGAGACCACTAGGTACTGACAGAAGTTTTTCCTGTAGCTGGCAAAGTCAAGGAGGTGGGTAGAGCTGATAATGGCGCTGTGGACTGAACACTTCCATGCCCTTTGCAGTCTTCCCCAGAGCTGAAGGATCCGGCCACTGACCAGCAGCAACCAAGGACAGTAAAACTGCACACAGAAGAACCCTGCAACAACTTTGAACGTGAGTGTCTGCAACTGACTGTTTTGTGCAATTCCTTTTCATCCAATGCTCCAAGCACTCTCACAAGCTTCTCTCCCAGGCTTGAAATACCTTGCCAGCTACAGGGAATCATTCTTGACCACATTTCCTGCTAGGAAGTCATGTTCTGCAGTTGTTTACATTTCACCGGCGTGCAAGACGCTGGCCCTCTGAGCCACCCTCTTGAGCAATAGCACCACAACCACCTTAAACAGGGGCTAGAAGGGCTTCTTGCTGCTCTGACATGGCTTGACATGTCCAGAGATGGGAACCCCATTGACTGTGTGGTCTGAAGAGCAGAAGCACCAAACATCATGGTCTGGGAAATGAAACATTGAGGAGAAGGAAGAACTGCCACACTGTTCTCCTGTCGTAGTCATTACTGAAATGGACGCTGGCATCTTCCACACTCAGACAATGGAAGCACATTGTAAGTGCACAAGGTTTGCTGGAGAGGTTTGCACTATCGAGTAGCAAATCCTCTCAAGATGTCTGTCACAGCAGAGCACAGACACTGCCTACTTGGGATAGGATGATTCCAAATCAAAGAACATTTAACACCAAAATTAGTATTCTCAGCAGCCTGTACTGGGGGCCTGAGGAGCTCTGCAGAGTTTTCGGTGAAATTGATTGCTTCAGTTAATACAAAGGAGCTCATACTGCAAACACTGTAACAGAATATTGTATACAACAAAAGCAAACAAGGTCTTTTTACATTATAATGTTGAAATAAAAAAATAATAATTGTTTCTTACCCCGATTTTCCTGAAGAATTTTTACCAGTAGATGCACCCAAAGATTTTCCTGTTTTCTTCAGTATTTTTGATGCGATCTCTGCAGATCATTATTTAAAAACTTTACGTGCCATAAAACATGATAACCTGCATAAATTCATAAACCTCAGAAACACAAGGATCAAAGATACTGATACAAGTAGCAGTATGTATTATCATTCATAGGTTATACTACAAATAACCTTTAAAATCACTTTTAAAAACGTCTCCTAAACATAGACTGATACAGGTAATGATTACCAGTAGCAATGATTCCAGAAAACATGTTATGTCGTATCCTACTTAGAGGGAATTGTTTTAGGGAAGTGGTGGTGTTAATTTTAAAGGCTGGATCAACAAGGGCATTTGAAACCAACAACACACAAAGCTTCGTACCTCATCTAAATGGACTTAAGGTAAAAAGGATGGAATAAATCTTAAAACTGAATATTAAAGGTTTGGAGTTCTTTATTGGCAAAAAGAACCTCAAAACCAGACTGTATATTTTAGGTCTATATAGATACTTCTGTTTGAGAACGTCTAACTGAAAATGCATTTAGGTCCCTCCTGAGGACCCAAATAAAGACCTCTGTGCATACAGTTCACACAATGGATCAAGATAATGACCAGGAAATCCATTCACTATCAACAACATCCACCTGGAAATTTTTGGCCTTTCTCTTTTATAACAAGTGTCATATGGAAATGAGTTTAGGATTTCATGTCAGGACTCGCAAAAAAACCCCAACCACACACAAAAACCAACCAAACAAGCAAAACCAACAACCACCCCAACCACAAACAAACAAGCAAGCAAACAAACAAAAACACACCAAAAAAAATCCAAACCAAAACCCAAAAGAAACCCCCCAAAAAACCTCAACAAAAAAAGTCAAACTTTGTAATTCTACATTATTCTATCAGAAAACTGGATTCCAGAGTCTGGGATCTGCTTTAAAAATACCTCCCCCACCTCAAATACCTCAGGGTTTGTTATAAGAAAAACACAAATATGACTAAATGAAGTCCTTACCTGCCTTATGCTGGTCTGTGTTGGCACACTTTTGTACTCTCTCCAGAAGTGATAACACAGCAGTTGTTAACGTTGGAGTTTTTTTCTCAATTAATGGTTGCTTGTCCTAGTAAAAAAAAGATGCACAATCATCACTCAACTCTAGAAAGGAGCTTATAGACCCTAGTGAAAACTCTGCAAATTGCTGTTGAAGTGGTGCTAGGAAGGAACAGGCAAAAGGTCCACCCTCTCCCACTTGCAAGACATTTCTCCTTCTCAAAATAGGTGAAAGAGTAATAAGATTTTTCAACATATGTTAAAAAAAAAAAAACCACAACAACCAAAAACCAACAACAACCCAAAAAAACTAAAATAAAATCCCTGCCAAACTAATACTCCCCTGAAGGAACTGTTTACATTATTCTCTTTTCTATAACAAAACAAGATCCCACTTCAAGAGACTGATAATTAGCTCCATTTTTCTGATTCCCCGAGGGGCTCAGCTCTTTGGCCTTGTGTCTAATGACCAGGGAATAGCAAACCTTGCAACAGCACGGAGCCCTAAAGAACAGGAAGAGCTTTCTCAATGTACTGCAAAAGCTGCCAGGTTTCTGATTCTCTACAGCTGTTACCCTGGAATCTAACTGCAGAAGAAGTTGTTGTCCAAAGCTTTTTGTACTGTCATATTCTGTCACTTTTTTTTAATCAGAAAAAGGGCTCCAGTTATGAGCAACTCCCAGATGATATTCAGCACGTGTCTTGTTTTAAGAGTTTATCAATTTCCCTGGAATTTTAAGTCTGATATTAATATAGGCCTTTACTCACCACGAACTACAGTTTAGCAAATCTGCTTCCAGGACGAGACAAGTGTGACTCTGTTTGCTTACCAAAGCCTGTGTGGTGGAGTTTGCAGCGCGGCAGACAGCTTGTTCTTCACCAAACTCCATGTTCCTCTGCGGTGGAGCCTCATCAAACCTTTGTGAGCAGCATGGACGCTGAATATAGTCTGACCATATGAAAGGAACAGCTTGTGTCACAGTTTATCCACCACAGGAGAAGAATTCCCCTGCTTTACTGGAGCACTCAAGATGTAGTTCAACACCTGGCCCCACCAGCAGGTGTCCATGATGAATTCCCATCAGCTCCCAAAAGTACAAACTTAGCAGAACTACAAAATCTTCCACTAGAAAAACACTTGCGATACTAAAATGCATGCTTATGGTATTAACCCAGCAAATAGTAATTGCTTTCAGGAATAAATCCTTGGGATTAATAAAAGCAGATTTTATTGTCTTTGTCCTATTCCTACTAACTCCCAACCTCACAATAAAATAGTCTAAGCAGATCTCCTTGAGAAGTATGCAAATATCCAGGTCTCTGGCTGCAGGGAGGGTCTGAGCCTGGTGCTAAGTGCCAGAGGACAGTGGAAAAGACACCTGCATGTGGTGTGAACAGGTGGATGATCTGCTCAGCCTGGTAGCAGAGCTTAAAGAGGAGGTGGGGAGGCTGAGGAGTATCAGAGAGTGCAAAAGAGAAGCAGACTCGTGGAGTTGCACCCTTCACTGAGAGAAATGCAGCAGATGGAAGATCAGTGAGAGTCTGAGGAGCTCCACCTCTCTTGCCATCAAGCAGAAGAAGGAGACCTAAAAGCAGGGAAATGCAAACAGGTGCCTGCTCAGGGAAGAAGAATGCCCTGCTGGCTTCCCTTGCATTCCCAGGGGCCCTTACAGAATAGGTGTGAAGCCTTGGATCTTGAGGGTCGGGCAGGTGACAGTGGAGAAGAAGCTCTGTATTGGGGGAGGGTCTCCCAGATCAGTGTAGTCCATCAGATGGATCACAACTACAGGTATTAAAACAAGGGTAGTTGTAGTGCGTGCCTTGCTTCTGAGGGGAACTGAGGGTCCTGAATGTCAACCAGACTCACACTGATGCCTTAACACGTGCGCTTAGAATAAAAGCCAAACATAGTTAGAGGAGAAAAAGGGTTTTTACCTTGGTATTTATTAAGGATCCTTAAATACATCACATCCAGGAGCATGCACCCCTGGAGAATGCACTGGCAAATGCGCTTACATGATGGTCTGTGTATACAATTCTAGAATTTGCACATTAGCATATTAGCATATCTATCATAGATCCCCCCACGAGGGGCCCAAAGAAGCCCTGTCCTGAGGAATGTTCCCCCTGGATAGGCCTATCTTGGTTTAAAGAATCTGTTCTGGAGAGGACCTTGGTGTCTGGGGTGTTCTGACCCCCAACTCCAAGGCCCCCAAGATGTTTGGTCTCTTGGCTTAACGGACCTTTGGGTCTAAGCTAGTTATCAGACTTGGGGAATTACAAGTACGTGGGCTAAAAGCACTAAGGATACATAAAAGCTGCATGAAAGTGTATATGAAGGGGGGATATAAGAGGGGTATATGAAAAGGCAAAAAATCATAATGGCATCAATACCACAGGGAAGTCTGCTGCCTTACTGGAGCTGGGGTAAGGGATATTTCCAGGAGATTTCCTGGACTAATTCAGTGCACTGATTACTACACCCCAGTGATTGTCCAGGTGGGCAGTGACAAGGAAATTTGGTCGTAGGTTGGAGTCAATGATCTCAGAGGTTTTTTCTGACCTAACTGATTCTGTGAATTAGCAAAACACTGCTGAAGCAGTGGTGCCCCGCCAGCTGAGGCACATCCAAGAGCCAGGTTTCTGGGTGTGAAGCAGCATTGTGAAGAAGACGTAGTGGTGCTTTCTAAAATCTTTTTTGAAGTATTACTATCCTGATTCTGCTAAAAGCTCTTCAGCAACAGTTATGGCTGGAGAAGTCCAACTCATTGCAATGAACAATCAGTGTTTGGGGTCAATGCAGTCACATTCAGCCATTGCAGCCATCTTAGACCCTTCCTCCCCGTCCAGTGCCTTTTACAAAAGCAGCCCAAGTGTTCTTATCCTAATACTAAAGATACAGCATGTTTTCAAATTATTTTGCTCAGTAACAATACTGAAAAGATGGCCCAAGCAGCCACCAAAAGCCTGTTCTAGACCAGTAGCGTGGGCAAAATGGTTCTGAGGGGAGGGGAGGGGAGGGCAGGGCAGGACAGGGCAGGACAGGACAGGACAGGACAGGACAGGACAGGACAAGGCAGATACCTGGCTTCAGGGGTCTGGCAGGGACACTTGGAACTTCAGGGGAGAATGAGGAGTTTTGGGCTCTATTTGGAGGAGGATGAGAAAAAAAGGGAGGCTTTCTCTCTCCTTCCCACAATCCATGTACTTTCTCACCAGTCCTGTAGTACAGGATATACATCCTCACAAGGCCACTCAGCAATTTGTCCTTCCTAAAAAGCAATCCTCCTATTCCTTTCTCCACAACTACCACTGCTCTTGCACGACTTGGTTTCCTTCAAGAAGGAGAAGGAAAGGGAGGGTCTGCTCTTAGAACTGGTAAAGTAAAACCAGAAATAAGAGTCATTAAAGAACTCAGCAGTGGAAATTCAGAGAGGAGCTTGACCCTAATCAAGGAAGGAAGATGTGTCCTGCTGCTTATATTGCACTGCTGTTCTCTAGGAGAGGAGAGAGGCTGGAATCATGGCAGCTGCTTTTGCTATCAGTCATGAATTCCTGCTCTGGAAGCGAAACCAAAGAGCTCCCCGCTTCTCCCTTCTGCTCTCTGCCTTCCTAACACAGGCAGGACTCCACTGAGACCCTTTCAATTGCTCCTACATTTTATAAATCACACTATCACCAGATACTGTCTGCATGTGCATCTTTTTGGATCTGTAACTTTTAACACAGGGAGCTCTGTGCAGAGGCTGAACCTGGTATTAAGTAGTAAACCAGACCTGTCTTTTTCTAAATGCCTTCCCCTGTCTGCAAAGCTGGGTAGAGAAGGGGACAGTGGAGGAACCACCACGTGGGAGTGGGGAAACCTGTGTTCACTACAGTAGTTTTGAACGAAGAAAGGATATATTTCACCCTCTGTTACATGATAGTACACCTATCCCGACTCTCCTCCTGAAGTGTTAATATTGGATCCCAAACTTGCCGCCTTTAAGTTTAAAATGTATGGTTCGTTTTCTCTTCTTCCCTACTGCCTCTGCCTTGCACTCCTACTCAATTCAAGCCAAAAAACAGAGCTGAAAATTAGAGTGTATGGAGGGAATTAATGTTCACATTCTATTGTGCCAGGCGTGCAAATCTGAAGCCCATGTGTGGTTAATAAGATGCCACTGCCTTACCAAAGATCAGTAAAAGAACAGCAACATGATAAAGTAGACCACAAATCTGGATTGGTGCTTGGTGGGGAAGAAGGTGGAAGAGGGTGGCCCTCCTTCACAGCTTTTGTGACCTGCTTGTCTGATTGAATAGTATTAAGAAAATACTCATAATCCTGCTTGCAGTTAGATTTCTTCCCTGACTGTTTCTGTAACAGAAATAAGAGAAGACGCAAACTATACTTTCCTCTTGCAGTAGACAGAAATATCTTAAAGCAAGGGTTCTTTTTTTCTGAGGGAAAGAAAAAATGTTACAAACAGAAGAAATTTGCTTTTTTTGAAAGGCACAGGCAAGCTGATTCAGCCCTTCACTGTCTATTGAGACCACCAGAAGAACAAAAAACCAATGCACTCCGGAACCTAAGAGCTAAGGTCTAAGAGCACTTTGGAAGAATTAGAAAAGACACTGTGACCAACACCTTCCCTTCTCCATTTGTCACATTCTTTTTACTTTAAAGCTTTGTGCACTTCTGTTTTTTTCCACAAAGGATTTTAAAGGACATTTTACAACAGCAGTCAACCAAATCAGTAGTGAATTGGCATCTCTGGATAAAATAATATGCATGGCGTGTCCACTCGCATTCACCTCCTCCCCAGCAAAATTACTTGTTCCAGTAAGAGCTTAAGCATCTTTTCCTCCATCTCTGTTAATAAGTTCAGCTCAAATACTTTTCTAAATACTTCAATAAAATGGCAATGAATCTCTGCAGCTTCATCTGTGGAAGGGCAGCTCTCAGGTTCAACCTTGGTTCATGCACCAACTGTCTTGAATCATGCTCTCTTTCAGATTTAGGTGAAGAGAAATCTGTTAGAGTTCACATTGCCTTTAAAATATATATTTAAAGAGTTACTCGAAGAGCAGAGATACTTATGTGCCCAGGGTAGGCATGACATCTACTGATTTGGCTTCTCAACAGAGAAATATTCCCAAACACTAGCAGCACAGGGAGGTGGAGGAAAGAATTTGGCACCCAGTCAAGCACATACGTGAGACTCATCCACTACATCCAGGCTTTGTCCTTGGAGGAAACAATAGTGTTACTGGATGGAAGACTTCATATGGAGATAACACACACACTTCAGTTTTAACTCTACCTTTTGCAGGGGCTGCTTCTTCACAGTGGTGGTTTTTCTTGCCCATAGTCTGTCTTTCAAGATGCTGAAGAGTTTGCTCTTTCTGTTGAAGGCTTTCTTGGCACATTGGATCAGCTGGGATGCAAAGAAAAAACAGTTGTTTATGGGTTGGAGCAATGCTTTTTTAATGATTCTTTCTTACCCAGGCTCTAAAATTACTTTTATTCAGGAGCAGGGAGCTGCAGCAGTATTTATTTTGGGTTCAGTTTAACTCCTGAAGGACTTCATCAAAACTTTAAAAAGCTGTCCAAGTACAGCTGTGGTTCAACACAAATAAGAAATAGAAGCCATTTCCAGTTCTGCTCAGGGATGTGCTGGACGCCAGTCCAAATAACGGCATGCAGAGAAGAACAGATTGGGTCTGAACGGGAGCTGTCCCATTGGACTNGAGTCTGATCCTATTCAAGGGGCCAGTATTTTCATTATTAGTTCTCTGAGTTCAGATGTATTCCAGTGTGGGGTCTCCCCCGATGAGCAGGAGTGCTGTCCAGCCCACCAACACCACTGAAAACAGCCGCAGCCCCAGGCTGAATGGGAGCAGCTGCTTATCAGCACCTGTAACCTGTCAACACAGAAGGAAAACTAGGGATAGCACCTGCAGCTGGAAGTACAGGGAAATTTTAGATACATATGATATCCAGTGCCAAATTTGTGGAAGAGCCATGCCTCACAACAAATGAGGTTGTAAGGTTCAGAAGTGTCTCAGATTTTAGCATCACTCTGACTCTTCTGCAACAGGATGGGCAATGCCCTTTGTGAGGAACACCATGGGAGCAAGGACCGAACTAAAGCCTCTCTCCTGCACTGTGAATCACATGAGTCTATCCACAGCTGGTAAATTAAAAACTCTCTTCCTATCTTATTTTGCTTTCTCCCCCTTTCTAGTTCTCCACTATGCTCTTGATCCTGTTATCAATTTCTCTATGTGGTCCACTCTCTTTCCATAGGAATTAAGCAGATGCCCAAGCAAGGCATTTTGGTTACAGCTCAGGTGGACTAAAACCCACCTCGTTCTACTAAAACACACATTTCTAAGTCCTCATTTCCCTTTGAACCCTTCTACTCATATGGTTCAGGTCCCTACTTTCTGTTTCTAGACATTTTTGATAGCAAATTTGAGAGGAATACTCCTCTGCAATACTGGAAGAGCAGCAGATACCTGTGCCTTGCTCACTGAGGAGCAGACCAGTCCTGCATCATCAGGGCATGGAAAGCCATTGTAGGACTTGCATCTCACACTAGTCACAGTGACACAAAACTTCTCACCTCTCTCATAACACAGCTCTCTCTTTTCAAACTATTTTGCTGGATTAAACCATTGTGCTCTTCATGTAGCTTGAGATACCAAACACGGAACTACTGATGCAAATTGCACTTACTCTTGGTTCTTACAGTCACTCAAATTCCAGTGTGTTTGTTTGGTTTGGTTTGGTTTTTTCCTTGCCAAATCAGTTTTTAGCACTGTTGCAGGGCTGATCTGATCTACCACAGATACACAGGATCGGTAACACAGAGGAGCAGAGGGGTATGTGCAGAGCCCCACCCCTTGCGGAAAAACCCTGCAGTTCGACCGTGCCAGGCAAACTGTGCAGCCACCCATTCAGTTTGTAATCCAGGGATCAGGGAGGCCAAGGGGAATCTTTTAATTCACTTCAGCAGGCTTTGGGACAGAGCCTGGTGCCCACATTATGCTGTCAAAAGAACTACTTATCAGATGGTTTATTAGTCTATTTTTTCCAAGAAGACTGAAATAACAAATTCAGCCTAAAACCCTGGAACAAAAAAGGAAGTGCAAGTTAGTAATTTATGCCTCACCAAGAGAAAATACTTTATTTTCTTTACTTTAAATTTAGCATATAGTAAACATGGCTTTGGACAAGCAGGTAAACTAAGATAGTGCAAGACTGAAGATGAATTCACAGTGTGTCTGTGCATGATTAATTCTCTAATCAAGTTCACTAATGAAAGCAGTTACTAGGTAATTTGCTGTTTTAAACGTGTTCAACCCACTTGTCTACTAGCAGTCACCCCCCTCCTTCCCCAGTGCTCATTACCTGTTTCAGCTAAATGCATTAGCATTCCCATTAAAAAGAAGGGTTTTTTTACCACAACATCTTATGCAAAGTGTTCTCCGTGGGTTGTAGAAGGAGCCAGACCTTGACTTCAGGTAGCTGTGCAAAATGCAAACCATGCAACAGTCTCGGTTACACAGCACAGGATGTCATGACAGCAGCAGAGTCAGTGCTTGGACAGGGCTCTAGTTGGAACAGTACTTCATTGTCAGAAAGGGACATCTCCATAGAATTACCAAAGATCCTGAACTGGAAAGGACTCAAGGATTATCAAATCCAGCTCTCCAGTTGCATGCCAGAATTACCTTTTGCAGAACTCCCTCCTTATTTATCCTGTTGCAACAAAGCACAAGCTCTCCTTTGCTATGACAGGCAGCATTCTGTTTTCCACATGACTGCTCAGGTAGGTGCTTTCACAGTGACATCACAGTTGGCTCAGAAGATGGTGGAACAATACTTAAGTTCATCACTGCCTGAATTCAGGGCAGGTGACCTGCACCCATCCAGATTTATTCTGCTTGGATGTCAGCAGGAGCTAGTGATACCCAGTAATGGCTTATGTAGAAAATGTCTTGCAAGTATGACACGATCTTCATTATTAAGGTGGAATGTTTCCATGATATGCTGAACAGCATTCCAAGATGATCTGACTTTGTACATCTCAAATTTGTTAAGATTTGGATTTAAATCACTTTTTTTGAAAAAATAGGTGTTAAAGTTACGTGGAAAGTAGTTTCAGGCCCTTCTAACCCCAAAGACAGTCACACTCTCATTCCAGAGCAGGTACATGACTTGTATTAAACAAAAACAACCTTTAGGAAAACTTTAGGAAAAAGAGTCCTTTTCATTTGACTTGTAATCTACAGAGGTATTTCACTGAATGAACTTCTGTAAGGATTTCTCATGTGTTTTTTACCTGCTCTTGCCTAAAACAAAAGAAATAATTGTCTTGCTAAACAGATGAGTGCTTTTATTTCTTACCTTTTCCTTGGTATTTTACCACACTCCAAAGCACAGTTAAGGCTACTACAGTGTTTCACTGATTACAAGTGCAGAGGAATGAGGCAATTCTGTAATCTTTTTTACTCTTTTCCTATTGTCTTTGTTTAAATGTCTTTCCTCTTTTGTTTCCAAGCAACAGCTGTGTCTGTCCTTAGTCCGGATTATACTTCTTCCTTTTTAGTGTCTTCCTCTGCCTCCCCCACCTCTTTATTCTGTTCTCATCCCCTGAAAGTTTTTCCTCTTTTGTTTTTGCTTTTATTTTAAAGAACTTTAGGTGTAAGCACAGTATCACTGAATCAGTGATGAGAAATCTAGCAAAGAACATGTTCACTGTCTTCAGTAAAAGATTGTCCTTTTTGGCAAACCACAAAAACATATTCCACTCAACAGCACTGAACAGCATCCGTTACTTACTTGTTCCATTTAACTTATTTCCTGGTATCTGATTCATCTCAACAGAATTGCTTCTCAGATTTCCTTTTCTGTGTTGTTGTCCAGAGTCATGAGCACTGGGCGGTCAGTATTCAAGTTACCATAGAACCAGTGATTACATAATTAGCAATTATGACCCAGGCAGACCCTGCTTAAACTTGTCAAATGCATGAAAACTAGTACAGGTATCAGCTAAAGGAAAACTCTTAAATATAATCTTACAGATTATTTCTATTGATTCTGTTAACAGACAATTTTAGAAAATGAAGGCTTAATCTAGATGTGTTTACTGTATTGATACTTAGGTTTCTGAGCAGTGATCCAAGACTTGTAGACTCCAATGCCTCTTTATTCCCTTCTCCAAAAGCACATTACTTTCCCAATTAAAATGTATTATATAAACCTCCTTCCAATAAAAACAAGTATTTTGAATTGTTTCTGTACATTAAAAGGCTTCATCAGTCCCTGTTAGCTTGTCTCCATCTGGTATTCACAAAACTGGTAAAGGAATATTGAAGATGCTTTGAATGCAACAGTAGTCAAGCCACTCCACTGATCTGCTGGTAACCTTTTTACTGGACAGGACATGGTAAACTTTTCACATAATGGCAGAAGATTGCTCTGTCTGTAACATAAAGACCTAAACCTCAGGGGTTTTCTATGAATACAGAAGGATTCAGGACTGACTACAAATCCTATTCATTTCATTCACATGTTATAGACTGATCACTATCAAAATAATTCACGTTCACAGTATAAACATCTAAGTTCACCCCAAACCTACAGATTTTGCCCCTCAGCTCATCTCTAGAACAATGTGGGTAATAAGTGGGTATTAAGTTTGTATTCCAATTAAACCAAATTTAACTTGAGACCTGAGGAAGAGTATTCCAGAAACACCAAGACAGTGATTATAGGCAACACAAACTATTTATCCAAGTACCTGCTGTTTGGTTGCCATCCCACTCAGACTTGAGTACTTCCAGCAAAGCCAATTCCAATGGCAACATTATGGGTCACTGACTACTGTAAGTGCAATACTCACTGTGACAGATTTTATTTGCCAGGAAATGTAAAACTCAGGTTAGGTAACAGGGATGTCTAGCTACACAACAGCTTTTCCGACACCTCTGTTTACAAAACATAATTCTACAGCTTCCATCATAGTACCAAAACAACAAATAGCCTACCCAAAAAAGAACCACAGAGTGGGTGTAAACTCCTTGACTTACACATCATAGCAAGGCACTATATTCAACCATCCGTATAAAAGAGAGAAGACACAAATGAAAATATTGTTTTGTAAACTAAAATAATTTAATAGAAGAATCTAATCAGATCAAATCTGTAGGATTCTGTCAATTTGTTGAATACATTCAACAAATATATATATAACTCTGTTCAGTGATAATTTGTAAGAAAAATATTAAAAAGTTTAATACATTTCTACTGTAATGAAATTTTGCAGCAATTGCCATGTCACTCATGACAGAATAGACATCACCAATACATTATTTTATATAGAATTTCACTTCAGAAAAAATGATGTTACTGGGTCTTGCTACACTGAGATTTGAACAACCCCCTTTGAGCAGGACTGGCAAAGCTGTGGGTTAGCAGTTCCCTTCTCAACACACATGAAAAATTAGGGATGTTTCCATAGTAAGTTTCTCAGTTTCATCAGGACAGCTTCAGACCTTGCACGTTTTGCTTCAGATTGAGCAACTCTTTCTCTTGTCTTGTTTTCTCCAGTTTGAAGGCCAGCTTGTTGGCTTTCTTCTCCATTCTGCGTTCCTGTGCATAGGAATAATGAGAAATTTACAAAATAGGAATTAATATGCAAAATCAAACCATTCCAATTAACCCTTCTAGATCATGAAAACAAGAGCAATCTGGACAATATTATTATTTATGGCACTAATTATTAGTAGTCAAATTAATACGTGTACCACCAGGATAAACATCTTTAGTTAGCTGAAGCTTCTAATATGCTGGCAATTTCTGTTCTTAAGTAAGACAGCTAGGATTTCATTGTGGCCAATTAGGATTTTCCACGTTTCTTTCAGATACCCTTCACTTTGTGTGATCTGAAACATTGTAACTATTTCCTCTGCTACTCTAGATTG
>WEIT01005284.1:0-14844 GCA_013389985.1 Dryoscopus gambensis
AAGTCACTTGGATATTTCTGAAAAAGTCATAAACCCTCTTTCTTTTGGAAAGGAAAACGCTGCAGGAAAACACTGTTTTGTAAGAATACAGCTGATTAAAAGGCATGGCAATGAAAACAAATAAAAATTAATACAGATTTAGACTAAATAGAAGTGTTGGGATTGAGTTTCTCTCTGGAAGAAAACCCTGCTGGCATCAGTCAGATTATAGCAGGAGTGAATCTATCCCACGGTTTCTGGTTAACTTACAAAAGCAGGAGAGACTTGTGGAAACACACAAGGGAAACTCTCATAAAGGCCATTGTAGACTACTAATGAGATAAATGTCCCTGACGTCTCCTGATAGCCCATGGGGAAAACAAGGCTTCTCCAGAGGGTGATTCAGAGTGAGTGTAGTAGAATCTGGTGCTTTCTCTGGAGAATTCTCTTTCTTCCCAGGGACTGCAAGAATTACTCCATCAGTCCCAAAGTTGTTTTTGTAAATGTCCACTAAAAAGCATGGGCAAGGAACTGATAAAAAAATCAACCAAAGCCAACAGTTTCAAAACATTAGTTCTGAAGATAAATCAAACCACAGTACACTTTGCTGAGCCATGGTGCCATACCCAAGGCAGGCTCAGAGGGTAGGCAGAGGTCTATCTCCTCAACTGGTCTCACTCAGAGAGTAGACATTTTTCTAGTGGAAATCCCAGTGTTTTCAACTTGCTATATCTCCAGTTAAAACTTCCAAAGTAGCAGACTCTCTGCTGTAGCTAATTCTTACAGCTTCCAGACCTGTTGCAGTGAAGCTGGGCAGTCTCTAGTCCCACAGTGGCTGCTACTCTCACTTCTCCATAACTACCTCCACTTCTGACAAGCTGTTGCCTCTCTTTGGGCATCTGCTCTGTGTTTGTCCGCTCAGAAGGTTCTTCTGTATTATTTTGGTCTTCAGTAGCAATTGGCCCTTTGGTGAAATGATTAGCATAAATTATATAATCAGGGTTTCCTGGAAACTTGCAGGACTCCATGGTTGGTCCCCTTCCATCTGTTTTCCAGAGTTCTACCAGGCTTAGAAAACAAGTCATGAGAATATAACAGTGTGGTAACTACCACCAAGGGCTCCTTGCATTTTCTGCTCCATCTCAGCAAGAGGTTAAATTATTCAATACTTTGCTGTAGTTTTCCATTTTACTCTATGACATCAGTATTCTTGCCATCATAAAACCAAATCAAAACCAAATTTTCCTCTCTTCTCATTAAGACATGCACTACATATTTAAGATTGTCTCTTGAGAAAATTTTATGGACAAATATAACAGAATATACAGCAGATGTTTATGATCTCTAATTCCAAGCAAGTTCCAGCCTGGAAACTTAATTGAGGCACATTTACACTGGTTTCACAGGAGCTTTGCCCAGATGAATGTTGCCAGTTCCAATCCATGTTTGTTTCTGAACTCTTTAACATTTACATTAAGTACAGATGGACTCAAACAGAATCCAAATCGAAATTAAATCAAAGTTTTGATTACCTGTCTCCAAATGCTCAAGCCTTTCTTTCATCTGAAAAGGAAGTAGCTGATCATGAGGTGAATGTGTTTTAGAAATGCTCAGAGCTATCTCCAATTTTACTAGATATTCCTGGGGCTCATTGTTTTTTGCAAGGGTGATAATCCTATAATCCATCTTGCCTATATGGGGGTACACTGTAAAAGTTTCTCTCTTTGTTGCCCAGAAAGAGAAACCTAAACCCAGCAATTCCTATATTCTGTTTATATATATGGTCACTAGAGTAGAAGGACAGCCTATTTTGAAAGTTCAGACACAGTCAGTTAAAACACGTCTCTGAAAAATCTTGTCTGTTAAGGGGCAGATGGTTAGAGTACAAAAGGATGTGACTTAGATTTCTCTCACCAATATAAGCATTTTTCCATTTGCATGTAAAAATTTTATAGGTTCTTGACTATCTTGCTTGAAAATATAACAGCACATTTATCTAACAGAAAGGAGGGGTTTTTTGTGCAAATCATACTGTGGAATGATCTTGGCATCAAATGACATTACAGACTGAAATGAGATGGAAATAATGAAAACAGAAGCAACAGTTTGTTTGCCTTTTCCAGAAACCCTCCACTGGCAGCTCCAAATCAGAGGTTTAAAAAAAAGTCCTATGTAAAAGTAATAACAAGGTCAAGATTTCGATTTCTGTTATTTGATCCATTTTACAGAATTATTTTCTTTTTCCTCATTAGAATGTAAATATTACTTCTGGAGATTTGTTTACACAAGGCTGTTTTAGAATGTATTTTACAACTAGTGGTGTCAAATCTGTTCTCTATTGGTGGGAGTTAGAGAAGACTGTGATCTCTGGATAGTTAATTCCATTTTTTCAACTAGCTCTGTAGGAATGTGACATTCATGAGTGGCCTACCTCCAACTGCACAGGCATCTGCAGATGTCTTTAAAAGCAGTGAACAATGCATTAGTTCTGGAATAAGAGGGCAGAAAATCCATGGATGGATACAGCTTACCGAGTGCAGTTAATTATATAGGTGAAGAAACCTCCATAGCTTCCACTGCTTTTACGATATGCTCTACTTTTGCTAAGCAGGTTAGACTAGTGCTCTGAAATTCAAATTCTGTTGATGAGTTCCTAAAAAAGCCCATGCTAAAACCAGTACATCTCTTTAAATTTTTTTTTCTGGTGAATATATTATTAGCATGAGAAGAGCCATGCTAGGTCATAGCTGAAGTTCATCAAGTTCATTACCCTGAGTTAACAGTTGTCAATGAATTACTTAGGGAGCAAATGTAAAGAATGAGGAGCTCTTAAGCCAGGTAAGCTGTTGCTACTGGAAGCAGACTAGCACAGAAGGGAGCTGACTACAAAGGGAATGATGGTGACTTAAGAGTAAGGTAATGATGGTGAGGGAAGAGAGTTATGATCCTGTAATTCAGGGAGAACACCTTAGGGAGTTTCAAGAATAATGAGAGTAAGAGATGAAGGGATCCCTTAACCCTGCATAGAGCGCTGTGACACCTACAATTTCCTGCAATGTCCCAACCTCAGCTGACACCCTTCATGAAACAGAACTCCTCAAGCTTTCCTTCCATCTCACTCTTTCTTTACTCTCTGAAACTTCCCATCTCCAAAACTCGTGCTGTTTCTTCCATTCCTTCCTTCTTCCTTCACCAGTGTATCTTTGAAATTCACTCTGATGTCACCACAAAATTCAGCGTTTTGCCCTAGGGATGCAGATGAGTAAGTTTCTTTGTTTGCTTGGGTTGTGGTTTTTTTTTTGTTTGTTTTGTTTTTGTTTGTTTTTTTTTTTTTTCCTTTTCTCCCTCTGGCCTTCAGGACAAGAAAATATAGTGCATATGCTATTGGTAAAACATGAACTGATTTTGAGAACAAGGATGTTTGCAGGAAACCTTTCTCTGATTACCTTTCCCTGCTAATGTTTTTTGAGTGGGATCTCAGGTGCTTAAAATGGAACAGGCTGGAAGGTCATGAAAGTGGAAGAGAAGTTGCCTTTTGCAATCCAACTTCTGCTGTAATTTCCATTCATTTTCTGAGCAAAAAACTGAAATAAGACAGACACAGGATAGTATTTTCCAGCTATGATTTGGCTTGTTTACATCAGCTGGACTAGGATTTCAAATCATTTCACATCAGTGTAGAAGAGAAGATTTCTTTCCTTCCTTCTAGAATGTGCAGTAAAATCTAGGAGAATTTCTGGAATAATAATGGATAAGAAGTGATTGAGGCATAAAACTGCCATTTTACTGATTTAATAGTCAGAAAAATGATTTGATGCAATTTCATAAACTTGATGATATACTGAATGATAGGAGATGGCAAAGATGTTCCATATCCTAGCAATGAAAATTTGAGAGACTTTTTTTCAATCCATATTTCATCTCATAGGCCTGATTTTGAAGGAGATGCTCAGTGCCACTGATTCCAACGGCAATGGCAATTTCACTTTGTTGGATTGAAGCCTGAACTGGTAAACTTTTCAGGGAAAGGTGGTGATTTTATGTCCCAAAATCACAGAATTGTTGGTGGTGGAAAGGACCATATGATTCAAGCTGCCTCCTGAAGCAAGGATGCCTAGTGACAGCAAGGACCATGTTCAGATGGCTTTTTAGGATCTTCAGCCACATAGACTGCACCACCTCTTAAGGCAAGCTATGCCTGAGGTCAGTCATCCTCACAGCAAAAAAGTTCTTTCTGACATTCAGAGTGAACCTCCTGTGTTTTAGTTTGTGCCCACTGCCTCTGGTCCTGTCACTGGGCACTCTGAAAAGAGCCTGGCTCCATGCTCTGTGCACCGTCTTTTCGGGTATTTATATACATGATATGATCCCTCCTGAGTCTTCTCTTCTCCAGGATGAACAGTCCCTGCTCTCTTACCCTTTCCTTATAGGAGAAATGCTCCAGTCCCTTCATTATTTGAGTAGTCTTTTGTTAAGGATTCTCTCTGGTGCACACTGAGGAGCCCAGAGCTGTACCCAGCACCCCAGGTGTGGCCTCCCCGGTACTTAGGAGAGGGGAAGGATCACCTCTCTCATTCTGCTGGCAGAACTTTGCCTAATGCAACCCAGGATACCATCCTTGTGGCCTTCTTTGGCACAAGGGCAGGTTTGTGGCTTACATTTATTTGGTGTTCACCAGGACACCCAGGTCCTTTCTACAGAAAATTGTGTGGCCCCTAGAATATACTGGTGCGTGAGGTTTTTCCTTTCCAGGTTCAGGACTTTTCAGTTCACTGTGTTGAACTTCAAGAAATTCCTGTCCGAGCACTTTCCCAGCCTGTTGAGGTCTGGATGGCAGCATCCCTCTGGTGTTGGCCACTCCTTCCAGTTGTGTATCATCAGCAAACCCCATAGTCCAGATCCAGTCCACGTTAATGAAAATGTTTAACAGGACTGGACTGAATATTGGCCCTTGGGTACACTGCTGGTCCCCAGCCTCCTTCTAGGCTTTGTGCCACTTATCATCACACCATCTCCAGGACATGTAGGAAATAACCACAGTAAAAAGCAACTCTTCCTGTGGTGGTTTGTAAAATAACTAGGTTGTAGGCACCACAGCAGAACTGGAGAAGCCCAAGGACATCTTCATTTGAATGCAAGCATTTGCAAAGCATCAGACTTCTATTGGTCTGCAATGTGGGTCATTCACGTTTTGGTGTTTTCTTTGTGCATCTTAAATCTGTTGAACTGGAAACTGTATTTTAAGCTATGTGTTGGATAAACGGTCTATTTGGAGAACTCTGACAGATGATTCATTCCTTGGAAGGCTAACACTAACATTAATTTTGTTGAGAAATATATGGGGAATCAGGACCGTGACAGAAAAGAAAATGTCTAAATTTTATTAAAATGTTATGAACATGTAAATCATCAATAATTGTAGAGCTTTCTCTATACAGGAAAGACTTAAGATATATTGTAGGTACAATTGTAAGCCATACAGTCCCTCTGCTTCCTACACCTAGTAAAATGTGATTTTTTTTTTATGGAGACAATTAAGTGACACCACTCGTGTGCTTGATTTTTGTCTTAATGGAAAGTGTCAAATGGAATAGCTAACAGAGGCATCTTTGCCTTTCCTTTTTGGAGGTGCTGATCTCTCTTCCAGTTGCTAATGTTTGCAAATTATTTTACATGAATAATTGCTTGGGCTACTTCTATCCATTTTAGAATCATAGAATCATGGAATCATAGAATATGCTGAGTTGGAAGGGACCCATCTGAGTTGGACCCATTGAGTCCAACTCCTGGCCCTGAACAGCACTGCTCCAAGAATTACAGTGTGTGCCTGAGGGCATTGTCCAAATGCTTCTTAAACTCTGCCAGACTCGGTGACTACATCCCTGGAGAGCCTGCTCCAGTGCTCAGCCACTCTCTGGGTGAGGAGCCTTCTGATATCCAACCTAAAGCTCTCCTGACTCAGCTTCAGGCTGTTCCCTCGGGCCCTGTCACTGGTCTCTGCAGAGAAGAGATCAACGTCTGCCCCTCCTCTTCCCCTCATGAGGAAGTCGTGAACTGCAATGAGGTCTCCCCTCAGTCTCCTCCAGGCTGAACAGACCAAGTGACCTCAGACACTCCTCATATGGCTTCCCCTCCAGACCCATCACCATCCTCGTGGCCTTCCTTTGGATGCTCTCCAATAGCTTAATGTCTGTTTTTTTTATTGTGATGCCCAAAACTGTGCACAAGACTGAAGGTGCATTTAATTGAACTTAGACAAAAGGCTTCTGAGGTTATGGGGGATTCCCAGGTGGACTGATCAAGTGATCCCCCAAGCTGACTTTCCTCATGTTAAAAATCAGGCTGGGTCTTGTTTTTTTTTAATTATTATTTGGTTGGTTGATTTTAATTTCTTAGATAAAGACTATATTATTGTAAATTCTTCAGAACAACAGAATCATTGTACAAATAGGACCTGGAGTTGTTATTAATCCCAGGCACATAACCCGAACTTGTGCATGAATAAATCAGTAGCTGCATGCGTGTGTGCACACACTCTCTTATTCTCCCTTTCTTTTTAGGATTCATTCTCTTCTACTCAATTGGTTTATGCTGTTTCAATATTTTAGTTGATTGCTACAGAAAAGGCTGTAAATATACACAATGGGCTTGCCAGGTACAAGAAATACATGCATGCTTATTTTCTAAGGCAGTGTTTTCTATAAAGTCTCGGTAGCCAAATTACACAAGCCAACAACACAAATGCAAAGTGATGTGCTTTTTGCTGCTGTCTTTTTGAGGAAAATGGGGGTCTTATTTATTTATTTATTTCTCTATTTATTAATACAGTATCTGCAAAGCACCTGCAGTGGCAGCCTCCGCAGCAGCCTGACTGGCACCCTGGTTTCTATGGCAACTGGAAAAAAGGGAACTTAGTGAAATGAAAGCGGTGAATGCCTCAGCTTTACTGGTAGCAGGGGGAAAAAAAAAGGAGGCCTCATTTACATTCTGGTGCATAAATCAGCTAAGTGATGTTTCCTGAATAATTTCTGGTGGCTTGAAACTCCACATTCATGGGGAGTTTATATTTTTTTTATTAGGGAAAAACTGAAATTCCCCACAGCAGTTTATCAGTAAAAATTTGAGGTGGGGGGGAAAACACAGATGAACAACTGGAATATTGAGCTAATTTTTCTGTCTGCTCTAAAAATTATTTAATGGTTTATTAAATTATAATTACTAAAACAAGGGAGTTGGTTGGAAAGTTTTCTTCATCTGTGACAAAAATATGTTGTGTTGAGGAAACATCTGCTATGCTAAGTGACCCATTTCTAAACAAACAGCTTAAGAAAAGGAAGAAATCTAAATGCAAACAAAGTTCCTTTTAGTATCTTAGATAATTTCTTGAACAATAATACATTCCAAGGAGACGTGCATATTCTCTGATTGTAAGACTTCTGCCCTTTGGTTTATTGCTTCCCTGCATACAAACAGGGCCTTAATTCTGAGGCTTTGAAGTGTATTCACACTTACAAGAGTGAAAGCCAGTAAACATAGACATCAAAGTTCCTTACAAATAATAAATAAGGTATTTTTATATAGAATTAATGAATGCCTTTGTTCCTAAAGAGTTTTAAAGGAGAATTATTTTCAGAGAGGTATCTTAATTTTATAATTCATCTATCAATTTGTGAAAAATCACCTTAAAAATAAAAGTTATCTAATATTCTCGAAACACCTTCCTGGATTTAATTTTAGACTGTCCATTAAGCATATGCCCAGACTTAATCAGAAGGTCAGAAGTGCTTACTAGTCCACTGTTGCCACCGTTTCAGGATGAGGCTTTGGTCTGGCAGGATTCTTGTAGAGTCTGGAAGAACCAGGCACAGATGAAACTTGGGGTTCAACAGCCCAAAGGGCTCCTCAGCTATTCCCAAGTTGAAGGTGGCTGCTCTGACCCTGCCAGGCTGTGGGCAGGAAAGTGAACAAGTTTATGTGGGCTGCAAAGTTCAGTGTCTTATCTCTCCTTTGACCCAAGAGTACGCCTTGCAATAGAACTGACCTCCTTAGGAGCTCCTTTGCCAAGACTTTTTCAGCAAAAGAAATGAAATTCTGATTTTTCCTATATGTGTTGAGCTCATCAAGACCAATTCCAGTGATTCCCCTAGAAAACATGCCAAGATTTTATAAGCTTTAACGTTAAGCGAGATAATTTCATCTGATTTTTTTGACATTTGATAGTTTTATTGGAATTGGAACCAATTTATTGGAACCATGGGATCCCATGAAAATGCCTGTTTCAAATTTTTTTAAAGAAACTTAAATATCTTGGTTTGAAAACATGAAACCTAAAGACCTTGAAAACATGAGGTAAATAACAAGAAGAAAAAATTAGAATAAATGCATCTTGTCTTTGGAGATAAAAGCATGAGTGTTTTTGAAAGCATTCTGAGTCCATTTTATCATGCATGGCTGCAGAGGATTAACTTATCAAGGAAAAGCTACCAGACTGTTTGGGGATTTTTGAGAGAGTTTATAATTTTGTTTTTCTATGTGAATATCTGTAAAATATAAAAATACTCAGGACATGCTTGGTTACATCACTGTTGTACAGAAATATGAACCCTGCTGATTTATTTGCAAGGATACCTTTCATTTTGGGTATATAAATGCCCTGATAGATATCAGCAAAGAGCAGATGGCTTCACAAAAGACGTTTGAAAGCTGCCTCCCTCCTGTCAGAAGCTTTTCACACTCTCACTTTGTCTGGCTTCAGTGGGATTCCTCAGTGGGAGAGAGCTCTCTCTGTGTCTGTCCTGCTGCTGGTGGAAGTAGACTCACATAACCAGTTCTGCAGTGATTAGTGCATTTGCTCGATTCCCTAAAGGGCTACAGCCCTTTAGGGAGACCACCTCCCGGCATCCACCTCTGGAAGGATACATTTTTCAGAGCTTTAGAGCTGGATAGGTAGCTAGGCTAGATGCTGGCAGTGCATAAGCTCTAGGGGATGGCTCTCAGGACATAGCTGGAGCTCAGTAACCCTAGCGGGGCAGCCCCGAGTCATTGACATGGCACCAGCGCAAGGGCAGAATGGTCACACAGAAGAGGCTAGAAGTTTTGGCTAGAAGTTTTTTGGTATGGCTGGTGGTGAGAGTGGATTTTTAGCAGGTTAACCCAGGTCTAGTCTGAATCCAGTCTGGTCCACTTGGAATCCAATCTGGTCCTGTCCACACCAAATGAACTGTGGCAGATGGCAGAGATCTCACAATGCCTCTTCCAGTCAGAGGATCGTTCTGGGTTATGACACTAAGCAGAGAGACTCTGGAGTCTAGAAATATAAGTGTGTAAAAAAAATCCAAAGCCTGGAGGACTTTTTGGTCAAAATCACTGTGTGATGCAGCAAGCTGCCAAAACCAGCTTCAGCCTCGTTAATTAGGCTGTTTTGGGGAAAATAATCTTTTCTGCCTGCTTGTGTTGTAAACATGGATTTTTCAAAAGTTTTTCATTTTTATGTTGCAATGCTCCAAATATTAACAGGCATAATACCACCATTATTTTTCAGGGTTAAGATAGCTTCTACTAAATTTTGCAATTGCAGGACTTTGATTTTAGTGTGTAAGCACTACAGATCAACTGTCCTATTTGAAAGATAACTGCAATGATATTCAAGCAGTTCATTCTTTGCCCAGCTCTTCTACCACCACAACAATAGGAAAACAGTATGATACCTGTGTTGATGGACAAACTGGATGGATTTTTTTTTCTGGAGAAAGAAGGATATTTTTTTGTAGGATATTACTAGTAGAAGGAACTCATTACTCTCTTTCTTGAACATTTTAAAAGATATCTGCCTACTTCTGCCTCCAATATTTTTGGAAAAAAATTAAGTGGTAGGATTTACCTCCTTGGTACTTTTTTCTTATTTTTTCTAGTGTGACACTGGGAACTAGTTTTGCTAGAACTGCTAACATACCAAATCCCTGAATAGCTCCAAACAGCTACAGACTGTGCTCTAAAAAGGAAGAAAGAAAGCCCCCTTTTTATTTCCTCTTGAAACAGGAAGAATTTTTCCTAGGACTATGAGAGTCTATGGAAGTAGCAAGAAACCAGGCAATCCTTCATATTATTTTAAATGAACACAAACATATAATGATACTGTGATCATCTGTGTATGAAATGATGAGCCTTCTCAATACAGGCAGCCATAGGCATTCTGTTTAAATAGCCCTACAGAACGTGTTTGCTTCCTTCTTCCAAGTGGGATAGACAAACCTGTGTTTCTAAACTGGAGGCCCCAGACATCAAAGTCACAACCCTCCTTTAATAACTTTTAGATTTCTTTAATTTCGTCTTTTCTTGGAGAAAACAGAGGCAGTCTGTGGTGCTGGGATAGCCTGAATTTTCAAAGTGGGAAGAGTGAAAACTGAGCCAGTGCAACATAAAATGCATTTATCTGCTGATACGGGATGGGTGATGTGATATGCACAAACACACAGTGCCATGGAAAGGTGTTTCACATGACCAGCCTTGCTTTTGAGTGATGTGGCTCTGACAAATTGCAATCTCATCATGTTCACCTGGTGTGAGTCATTTCACCTTTCTTTTTTTATGTTATTTCCTATTCTATTATGAGCTACAGAATCTCCCTCTCTCCCTGCATACACAACTTCATCGTCATGCACTGAATTCCCTCAGTGCTTTTATTCACCAAATAGCAGTGTATTGTGCTGACTTCCTCATATTTCCCCAGTATCTTATTTTAAACATTCTGCCGGGACTGTCTCAATATTCAGGTTACACCATTTGCTATCCTCTTTTGTCTCAGCCCCCAAGGAAGGTGCTTCCCCCCATGAGTGTGGGGTAAGAAAGAATCACTGTTTGTTTCTATTCTTTGGAGTGTATTTCACAAGGGATATTCTGTGACAGATTGATTTTGCCTCAGATAACAGTTCAGGCTATGGAAAAACCTTTTGATGAAAAGGTGGGGTTTGACAGGTTGCTATATGAATTGTAGGTACCAGTCTCACATTTGTGTTTCAAATTTTACAACTCGGTAAATTAATGGGCACAATAACAGAGCCTTGCAACTCTGCTAACAGATGTACAGGAAGCTATTCAGAAATGGGTCCCCTCAAAAAAAGGAAACAATTTTTTTTCCACACCTAGTTGATAAGTATGGTGGTTTCATGTCCTTCCCTGAATTTCATGCAGTGTTGTGGAACAACAGCTTTGTTTAAATAAATGGTTCCTTTGGGGCAAGAAGGGGGAAGGGAAAATACTTAAATTTTTTTACACTCAAGATAGTATATGATTTACCTTATCTGGTTATCTTATTGCAACTGCTGACAAATTCCACTTGAGAAAGAAGGATTAGTTTGTGGAAGTTGTAGCTGAAGGTAAAAAGCTGGCATAGGCTTAATTATAAGCATTGTTTGTATGCCATATTTAAAATACATAGCCTCTTCTGCCACTGGGTGCATGGCCCTGTACCTCCTGCCCCTTAATGCTGAAAGAAATGTCTCATTTTTTTATCTCTGCCAAAAATAGTGGTCAATTTTTGTTCTTGGTATATAATTTCCATTACTTCATCATCCTTGTTCAAGAGCCAAACTGATTCCTTTTACAGTTTCTTTGTTAAATAATGTATGTGATTTTTGTGCTCTTAAATGGCAAACAGATTACAAACTTGGTAACTCTCATATAGATATACATTGGAAACCTGGAGTTGAGATTTCTCTGTCTGACCCATTGTCCACACAATATGTTGCCCTTCAGCTTGTCAACAATATTAAAAAAAACTTGTCATTAGTCATGAAACCTCTATGTCATTAACACTTAGACAACTGACTAGTCAAAGAAAAAAAGCTAGCAGGAGGCATCAGAATAAATCAGTGCTTTTGTTTCTTCTACTCAATTACCCTTATTACAAATGAAAGAACAGTTCAGCTTCAAACAAGACGGTAAATTTTTTTTGAGCAAAACTTGCTGTCCAGAACAGGAGCAAATGTACTTATTTTCTAAGACAACAAACTAGATTTGGTCTCATTTGCAATTACACATAAGCCTTTGAATATGAGGCAGCTTTTGGCTGTCTTCTGGGTCACATGGCATGAGGCACCTCAGTTTCCACATGAAAGGCTCCACCTTCATTGCTCAGTCCCAGCAGACTCTGCCCAGCAGGCAGAGGCTAGAGATGATGATTTCATCAATGGAGTTGCTTCCTGCTTTGCAGCTGGCAGAAAATCAGGAGCTCCTTTCTCTCTGCCTCACTTTCTCTTCCTTTGTAAGCAAGTGGTAACACACACATCATTACTGGAAAGGCTATTTGTTTGAAATCTGTGGTGCTCATTTTGCCCCTTTTCCTCCTAAGAGAGGTGAGAGACTCCTAGAACACAAGTTGCCTTTTGCCATCTACATTTTCAACTCATTTCTCTCTCCCATCAAGAATCAAATTTTAAAAAGTCTGTGAAGCATTCCGAGGAATTGCTGAGTTGTTGGACTGCCTGTGTCCTATATTTCTTTCCTACGATGTTAGTAGAACTGGAAGTACCACTTTGCAGTCTTATGGATTGAATGTTTCTGTTATTCAGTAGCTGTACCCAACAAGAACAAAACCCATCAGCTTCGCATGACCTTATATTTATTTTAATCTTTCTAACACAATACAGCACTCTCAATAGCTAAACACATCAGATCTAGTGGATTTGTCAGGATATTCACCTCCTTCCTCTTGTTTCTACTGAATGACTCGTCTGATAATAAGCAAAGTAAGTAGCTGCCTACGGCGTCAAGCTGAAGGGAACGAGATTGCTGCTCTTGCCCTCAACCTTGTGCTGCCTTTTGCAGATATCTGGAAAATCCCAGTTTGCTGTGGGTGCTGCCTTTCAGGGAATGTGTGGTGAATCTTGCACCAGTGACAGCAGAATCAGTGAGCTTTGATTCCTGTTCTGGCCCCCATACCACGCATTGACCAGAACTCCAGTTTATTTTTGCGCACTCTGACATCTGACATCTCTGCTGTCTTCCCTGGCAAAAAGCAATAGCAGCACAGTATCCTGGGACTGCATTCAAACTTCCCTGTGTTGTGTTAAGTAGGTCAGCATTTTGATTATTTTGAAGGCATTGTTCTTCATTTGTTTATTCACCATATTTCGTTATCTCCAAAACAGTGTAGAAAGATCCCTGTAGCAAAGGCCACAGCGTTTCTTGCAAATAAAGGAAATTGAGATAGAAGCTTGGCTTGAAAAACTTCTGTATGAATGGTTGTGATTTTGACAATATTACAAAATTTGACAATATTACAAAAGATAGGATACTTCTGCTTGTGACATATAGGTTACTGCAGTGGTTTTATATAAACATACACACGTACATACATGCCTGGATACATATATATGTATATACACACATATGGTTATTTAATCAGGATGGCTAATGGAGAGACGGAATGCTTTTCACAAGCAGCTTTAAGTGTGGTAATACGATTCTTGAGGAATAAAACCATTACAGATTCTTGCAAAACTGCAGAGTGGAGCAAAGTGCCAGAGATTCCCCACTTTCCTTTATGCTGGTATTTGTTATGGGAGATTACCATGATCGGGATCAGTTGTTAGTATCCTAAACTGGCAAAACTGTAATATGAAGGTGGGGAGCTGAGAAAATACAATCTTTTGAAGTGTAACTAGAAGTACTCTTTCTACAGTGTTTAGTATCTGGATCAGAGCATTTCCACCCCAACTTTGGGTTATGTAGGGCAGAGTGGGACTTTTTCCCCCCTAGCTTAGACTTTGCTATAAAAATAGTTAAGTCTCAGGGTAAAATTAATTTTAAAAATCCAATCTGCTCCATTCTTTTATGAGAAAAATCAAATAAACCAACATATCTCTATTCATACTTCTGGTAAAATTTCAGTATAATGAGTTTGCTGGTGATGAGCTACATTTAATTTCAGTTTTACGGGCCCAGTTACTTGCTAGTTGCTCTGTTAAACCACTACAACAGTCCAAGAGTGTGTGTGCAATTTCAAATACTTTCAGTACCAGATTAGACTTTTACATCTTGTTTTCCATAGGGAGTGACTGAAGAATTTAAAAACAAATGCATTCAGGTGAGTTGTTAATGAGCTTCTAAAACACCTCTGATTTTTTTTTTTGTTTCTGTTTTTGTTTTTTTAAAAAGGATTTGTATGTTTACCAGCCACTTAGTTATACCCCACCCTGATACTGCATTAGGCTGCAAGCATCTGCAGGGGCTGTGGGATTACTGGAAATGCACTAAGCAGAGTTAACCACAGAAACAATTTGGCCATTCATTTAATGGCAGATCTGACAGGAAATTTTAATGATGGTTGTGGGTGCAATGTGACAATTGTGGCACAGCCTCTACAAGAAGAATTGTGTGCTGTTTTGGATACACAACCTCTCTGCTGGAATAAATAAAGACTGTGTGTAACAGTGATAGGGCATCTTCCCCACAATTCCATCTTGGAGCTGTTGCTAAAGATCACTAAAACAGTGAGAAATGCCAGAGACCATTGTATCAGAAAAGGACAGGAGGCATTGCTACATTCACTCCTAACTTTTATCTTTCTATCCTAATTTATCGTATTATATCCTAACTTTTATCATCAACTCAGCCAACAAGGGAATCTCAAAGGTGGCAATCACAGGTTTTAAAACTGAGCGTTGCATATATTTTTAAAAGGATAGTTATCTACAGTTTAGGAAAAATAAATTATTCTTTTTCCTTGCGATAAGTCTTTTCATCAATACTGGACTAGGCTTATTGAATTTTTATTGGGTTCTTTCTGAGACAGATGTAAGAAATATTTTTCTACCTTAGAGCTGGCAAGGTAACTCGGGCTACAGATGTCCCTAATTTCAAATA
>WEIT01005284.1:14993-45735 GCA_013389985.1 Dryoscopus gambensis
TCGTAGTACTGGAGGAAAGTGTTGACTGATAGCAGTACACAGACCCGTAAACAAACAAGCCTTTTAAAGCTACTGCACTAGGAAAACATTTCCTTATCAATTCAGAGTAACTGGATACAGTCTTTAAAAAAATGGACTCTGCAGTGCAGCATAAGGCAAACCTCTCAAAATGTGTTACAGAAAGGTCATTTGAAAACATCATCTCTCTAACCATTTAAAATATGTGAGCAATGGAATTCCCCTGCTTCACTGCCAGCTCTCAAGTTGTAAGCAATCAAGATGGGTGGGGAAAATATTTTGGTAATAACAGTGTTTCCATTGAAATTTCTATCAACAGTACCAGAGCAGTGCCAAGAACTTGAAGTGTAACCTTCCCCCATGGCTGCCCGCAGGCAGCAAGAATGCGTCCTTCTCCCCATGACTGTCCAGATGCTCATTACAGCACGACGATGTCTCCCACAAGTGTCCATTGTACTGTAATGAGCACCACAACTCTCCTGCAGAGGAAATGCATCAGATAAGGGTATGGGAGGACTGTGAGCAGCACTGAAACCGTGACTGTTTGTACTGCAGGTGCTGGGAATGATACGGAATCTGCTCTGCAGTTTGAAGGGGCAGCTGTGTAACAGTGGTTATGCCACGCACTCTGCAAGCCTTCCAAGACATTAGTCTGCTTTTATAACATTTTTTAAACACCCATATGGAACCATTTCTCTTTGGGATTGTTCTGCTTGGCTCAGAAATAGCGAGCTAGAACAAAAACTGGAATTTATAGTGTAAAAATCAAATTTTGACCTGTAGTGAATTCACGTTTATTGCAGACAAAGAGGAGTTTGATTAACAAGACAAATATTGTTTCCAAATATTATATATAAACCAGAGTCATCTTGTCTACTGAATCATCTGATCTGTAAGTTAGCCAGTCAAAGCACACTTTTTTTAATGAAGCCAATTTTAGAGACCAGAAGTGATGGTCTGTTACCATCTAAAAATGCAACAGTTTCCATAATTTAAATGCCAGCTGGATTTTTCTCAAGCAATGCCAAAGGTAGCTTCTGTATTCTTGTGAAGGCTTTTCTGAGGTGACCTACCTATCTCTGTGTAAATGCCTCATCTGCATTGTCTTTGCAGATGACAAAGGAAGAGCTTTACCAATATTTTTACTAGTATTTTTGAAATAGGAATGTCTGAGAATTTCTTTGTAGGTGCGTAGGTATGGAGGATGGCTTGGCCAAGACCCATAGGGTGGCCATTAGCTTTTAATAATTGAATGTTTTTCTTTTCCATTTGAAGTATTCAAAACAAGAAAACATTGCAATCCACCAAAGTAGTGTGGGTTTGTTTCAGGAAATGTTTCTCATGTCCTGAGGTACCAAGCACCGTCACAAGTCAGGATGTTGGAGGGACAAGTCTGTCTAGGAAACTGTTTGGGGCTTTCGTGGATTGCTCATCTCAAATTGAGACGCTCCCTCCACATAATGTCTGCCAGAGTAGTTTCTGTTAGCTGAGCCCAGTACCTCTCTCAGAGGCAAGAGCTGAGTAATGACACAATGTGGCAACCCTGGTTTTGGCTGGGCTGCAGTTAATGTTCTTCACAGTGCGAAGTGTTTGGGGCTGTGTTTTGGACCTGTGCTGAACACAGGGTTGATAATATAGAGATGTTTCTGTTATTACTGAGGATGGCTTGCAGAGCCAAGGCCTTTCCTGCTTTTCATGCTGCCACTCTGGTGAGGAGGATGGGGATGCATGGGAGGTTGGGAGAAGACACAGCTGGGACAGGTGACCTCAATTGACCAAAAGGATATTCCAGACCATGTGACATCATGTTCAGTATATTAGCTGGGGGGAATTAGAGGAAAAAGGGGGACGTTTGGAGTGATGGCATTGGTTTTTCCCAAGCAACTGTTATGTGTGATGGGGCCCTGATCTCCTGGATATGGCTGAACACCTGCCTGCCCATGGGAAGCTGTGAATCAGTTCCTCATTTTACTTTGTTTGTGTGCACAGATTTTGCTTTCCCTGTTAAACTGTCTTTATCTCAACCCATGAGTTTTCTGGCTTTTATCCTTCTGATTCTCTCCCTGAGCTGCTGGTGGGAGAATGAGGCTGTGTGGGGTTGGCAGCTGCCTGGGGTAAAATCACAACAACACCCAAATGAGATCTAGAAGCCCTATAGCGTAAGTAGCCAGAAAAACAGAAAAATGAGACAAACTGGAGGCCCGTGGAGAGCTAGGCCAAGTGACTTGCTTTACTTGGACTGTGGGATCTTTCTGTTTCAATGGAAAGGAGGCCTGGATGAGTGCCTGTATAAGCCAAAGTTGTGCAGAAAAGGGTATCCAAATTCAATCTTGCCATATTTGTAGTAGTTCAGAATGGGAAGTAGTAATCTTAGCTTCTTTCAACCAAGCCTATGATATGTCCTTCAAAGAAGAACTGTGCTCTGAAAAAGGATTGTCAGGAGTCCACAGATCTCCATAATCCCCATAAGCCAAAGGACAGATGCAAAAGATATTTTAATAAACCAGTGATCCCCACTGCTGCTAACCTGGTCCTTACTGCTCACGAACAGAGGTGTACAGCCATGACATCGCTTTACCTTCTCAAGGTCTCCTCTCCTGTTGAGTAATGATTGTTGTTTGATTGGTGTATTGATTGGAGGCCTGTTGCTTGGTGGCCCATCATATACTTATCTGCCAGTGTTATGTAAATAGAGGGTGATTTGGGTTGTCATCCAGTAATCAATAGCTGGATAATGCAGTAGCTGATCTTTTTTAAGCACACAGTGTTGAATGGAGTTGAGCTAATAAACCTCACAACTCCAGTCAGTTTTCCAAGGTACTAATCTATAGTAAAAATACCACACAGCAGAAATCAAACAGCATGAAATACGATGTTCCAGTGTATTGAATAATTTCTCAGAACAGCATCAATGACATTTAGAAAAGTGAAAAGATTTGTGTGAGTGTGGCAAAAAGAAATATTTTTATGCTCCTTTGGTCTGCACACATCGAGTTTGACAGTCTGTTTATATATCTTTCTACACTCTATTGAGTTCCTAGAGAAATAGCAACCTGTGAAGTATTGACAATGGACAAACCAGCAAAAACAGTTATTTGAGTATTCTATTCAGAGATACTTAATTTTAAACTAAATCCAATTTGGTTTTATTCATCAGCGCTTTTGTGTTCATTTCTCCTACTAAAGATTTAAGCTGCCTTATTGGCAACACCTGTGAAGAGCAGTTTTCAAGAATTCATTGAAACCAGGTGTCAAATTGTCCATTTACTACCATGTTGTAAATCAACAATCAACATACTATGCTGATTACTTAAGAAAGCCTAGGACAACTGGGATAGCTGATTTTCTGGATGGATTTGGAGGCTGGAGGATGTTGTGAGGACCAGAATATGTCACATCAAGTAGAACTATGCATATAAAGTTCATTCCATGGTGCTATGGCTGATCTACAGGAACCCTGATTCCCTGCCAAATTCATGCCAAGCATACTGGGGTGGGAGTCAGGTGAGGAGGGCTTTAGTATTGGTTTGATGACTGTTCTGCACTGTGGCCTTGTGTGAGTCACTCTACCTTTCTTTTTGATGTGTTATTTATTGCTTTATACCACATGATCCACAAAGACCTTGTCTTGGATTTAAGAAAGGACTAGGACACTTGAAGCACCATATCCCAGGGAAGAAACCCTGGCAGCATCCAGCCTGTGCTGCAGGAAACACAGGGTCAGCCTCAGAAACAAAGACAGAGAGTCTCTGATGGTACTGCTGTGCTCCTGCTCTGCTCTCAGAGCCCATACACTTTGAATTATTTCTCCTGCATTAGCCCAGGAGCAGACACAGTCCTTGCTGGATCAGGTTCTGTGAGGTTCTTGTTATAGGTTTGTGTGCAGCCCAGGTCAAGGAGATCCCAGTCTCAGCAGAGGCTGTGTGGGAATTTGGGAACACAGACGCTAAGCAACAGTAGGGTTTTTGCCTGGTTCCTCGAGGGGTTTAGCAGGAGCTAAATGCCTGACAGCTGCTGACTCTGGGCCATTTTTAGTCAAGCAGGATGTAGAGACAATTTGGATCAGGAAGCAAGATGTTTAATGACTGCAAAACCCTCTAAGGAAAGAAGAGGAAGAATATTTTTGGATGGGGCACTTTTATTTGGATCTAGATTTTCCTCCTGGGGCCCTAACTTCCAATTCTCCTTAGGTACCTTTTAGATTAACTGTTTTTCTTGACTCAAGATTAATTTAAATTCTCACTTGTCTTTTACTTTAGTTCTGTGTTCTATTTTGGTTTAAAGACACTGATTCATAGCTATAACAAAATCTTATGTGCTACAGTTCTCCCGCGGTGATTAAAAAACCAGTATGTTGTGTCAGTAAAAGCAGGTGGTAGCTGCTGACCTAGTTGTAAGAACAAACCAAACAATTTAACCGCAAATATTTAATTTCTCTCTTTTTTTTTTTTTTTTTTAAGACTTTTGAGCTTTCAGAATAAATATGTCATGCAATTGAGATGCTTGAAAATTGACTCCTTGCTATAAGCCTAAGGAAGCTTGATGAGCCTCCCATTGCTCTCCATCAGGATACACAAACAACGTGAGATGAAGTCATGGTTGAGATGCCTCCAGAACACTGCAATGGAGTTGCTTTTTTGAAAACCCTTGACTTAGTATTTGATAGGTTGAGATCAGTGTCAGGTCTGAACTTCAGCTTTTTCAGTTAACCTAAGCAAGTTGGTTTTGTCTGTGGTTTCTTGTTAACTTCCACCAAGCAGAAAATTTGGGAAGTTAATGTGATTTTTCATTTTCACGAATAGCTGTAAAATCACCTGCGAAGACTTTTTGCCCACATCTCAGCAGCAGAGGCTATCTCCTGTTCTGATTTTCCAAAGCTGTCCCTTGTGCAGAAATCAATTAAAATATCTGACGTGATGGGAGTAGAAAGGAAGATGCCAAAGTAATTTATGTTGGAGAAAAGGGGAAGAAAGTGGAATTATGACAGAGGATGTAGATAGAAAGAAGGAATGAATAGGTCTGCGAATGTGTGTAATTTTTTTACTTGGCTCTGCCTTTAATTGCTTGTGACATCCACACAGAGAATTGGATCTGAGGTTCCTTCAGGCAAAGCTGGTTCACCTGCCATGCTTGTCATCACCAAGATTAGTCTCGCCAAATAAAAGAGAAAAGGTGCTGTGCTTGCTTCCATGTGTCAAGCACACCTCCAGAAAGCTCCAAATTTCCAGCTCCATAGAAAGCTGAGCATGTTCTTGTTGAGTGGAAATGGGGCTGCTGGGAGAGCCTGCCCTGCACTGTGCCCACACACACTGCCTTGGGTATCCTCCAGCTGCCTCCAAGGCAGTGCTGCAGCTGTGCATCCCTGAGTGTTGCAGGAAGGAGTGGGGAGTTTCCCCATTTCATTGGGTTGACAGCTGAGAGCTGCCTGGCACAATCAGCATGAATCTGTTACTCAGATAGGATACATGTGAATCTGCGTTGATTTGTCTGATAGACTTTAATGGATTGCTCATCACTTCATGCAAAAAAAAATGTATAGGCAAGATTTTCTTTATTTTCTTTCTATATATCTCTTCATTCTCTACTACTTATTTTATATTTTCTTCTATAACTGTCCTGGCATAATTACTTTCTAAAATGTTTTCTATTTTACGAAATAATAAATAAATAAATAAATAAATTTGTTTTTTAAAGAATTCCTTGTGCTGCACCTACTCTATCACATCCCAAATCCCAGCTTTTGTCAGAAAATTCTCCTTTCAAGGTACTTGCAATACTAAAATTATTGTATTACATAAAGAAAACTGAAAGAAAGCAAAATCAATACAAGGGAGAAAAGGTAATCTTAGACAAACAAAATCTCACTTGATGACATTACTTTCACTAGTCAGGGAGAATGAAGCTTCATTAGGATAGGAAAATATACCCAGGCTCATATTTCCTCTTCTATTCTTACCTTCACTGTCTTTGTGCTTCCTTTTATGGTTGCCTTTCCATGCGGAGCACTTTGATTTGTACCAGATTTCTTGCACAAGGCTCTTGCCTTTCCTCTTCGTGACCCCGTGATGTACACTTCTACTGTGAGAGCTGGAAGGAGCCAGCCCAAATCAGCAGTGGCTACTGACTTCCTGAAGTCACTGCATGTGAAGAGTGGTTTTAATAAAATGGTTGGTTGAAGAAAAATATTTTTCCTTCTTGCTGGAAAAGATGTCTGATGGGCTAGTGTCTGGCAAGGACTCCATCTTGAGTGCCTCCACACATATTTGATAGGAATGCACAAATCCAATATTATGCCCATTGTAGCTCCTGGATGAGTTGTTACCTCCCAGGGGAGAGAAGATTTTTAAGTCCCCGTCTCCACTCAGCCTCTTTCTCCCCATCTCAGGGCTGACTCCTGACATCAGCTGAAACCTCCCAGCTTTCACAAGCCCAGCCCCTCAATGTGCTTTTCTGGATGTGCGTAGAGTAGAATCATAGAATACTCTGAGCTGGAAGGGACTCCAAGGAGGATCATGGAGTCCAACTCCTGGCTCTGCACAGGACATGCATCAAACTGGGGGAGGAGAGGCTGCCTCTTACATTGCACTTGAACAAAATACAGTGTACAGTGGCCTGCTGGCACAAAAGAAGTACAGTTCAACATTGCTGCAAAGGAAAGAGGCTTCCCAACCTGAAAATCTAAGTTTTAATTGTTATGCTAACATCAAGGAATTATCTTAACAATTGCACTGCTCTGAGTTTATGATTTGAAATTCTGCATTTCTCTATGTTCAAACATTTTCATGCCTGTATGAAGGATCTTTATCTTTGTTTTGCATGGATAATTCTCACAGCAGCTGGAGTATGGATTTCCACCTTGTGTCCATTATTTGAAGTAGAGAAAAAACCTACAAGGCACAGAACAATACAGTAATTAACTGGATGCTCTCTAGGGGCTGTCATATCATTATGCTGTCATAGCGTGTGCCTGTGTGGAAATTAATTTCCTGCCAAGCATCAAACACTATTTACTCTATCAAGTAATTTACACTGCCTTTTTACACCTGCATATAGACCAAGTTTTAGTTACTCTTTTCTTCAGTAGTTAGTTCTATCCAAACGTAGCTTTCACTGGAAGAACCTGGTGGTAAATCATATCTAACTGGCTTGCCTTACATTCGAGAAGTGACTTTTCAGTTCCCCTTTTAAAATGTTAAGAAAAGAATAAATATATTTGCATTACTAAAACATATTAATGCGTTAAAGTACTGATACAAACATCAATCACTCACATTGATGAATGAAAACTTCGAAGAATGTTTCTCGAAGGAAAGGAACTGGACTGTATGTCTGCCAGTGCTCATTAATGACAACGACCATGCAAAGGATCTGCTTCACTTTATAGAATCTTCATAAAGAAAAGTGAAAAGTATCAAAACAGAAACATTAATAAAACAGAATTTTGTGTGGCCCAGTTACCTAATTTGCACTTTTATCTGCAGATAACTCTGAAAATCTTCTCTGCTGGGTAAGATGGATATATCTGTTACTACTTCTTCTACTAAGCCTCAACAAAAAAGGTCATGCTCCGCTTCTTTCATCTGCACTGGGTTACTATCCCCTCATTTTTTATATCATTTTCAAGCCAGAGGCTCAGACAATAGCTGATACGACTTATCTACAATTATTTTTCTTATTTTAGTATCTTGGAAAAAGCAGTTCAGTTCAATCAAGAGAGATCTTTCTTAATTGTGTTTCCCACAATGAATTAAATTTGCTTTTTCAAGGTCTTTATCACATATAAAGAGGTTTTTGGAATTAACTACCACCCTGTCCTTTCCATTCCCTTCCCATACACTGTGTTTTAAAGCTGGTGGCCATACCACACTGAAGCCTAAGTTTAAGTGTTTGTGAGAACATTTTGGTTAGCTTTAGCTGCTCTCAGTTCTCGATGCAGTATCTGCATTGATGGCACTGAAGACATTTGGTTTCCTGTACTAATTTAGCTCTCTATTAGAAATGTCAGATCCAGAACTTTACTAAGATGGATGCAGGCCACAATTCTCCTTTGAAAAGTTTGTTCCAGCTGAATCCATAACTTAAGTTTGGAAAAAAATGAGTATTAAGGTATGAAGCAACCTGATCTCTTAGGGTAAGAATAGGATGGTGAATTTACCTTAGAGTTTCCTACGAAATTAAACTATTTTTACGGGTCATTTCATCTCAGTACAGATTTCATGTCTTGTACATACAAAACCTTGTAGCTACAGATGTTGAAATGCTGTCCATCTGAGAAATTTCTAGCAACATTTTGCAGGTAAGGGGACAGTGAACTATTCATATGGTCAGCCTGTGCACTTGTGCCTTTACAAACAATACTGTTCAGAGTCTGAGTATCTGAGAAGCAGGCTACTAGCATACCATGAACATACTGCTTTTAGAAAAAAATATTTCAAATGATAAAAGAAAACTACCTAGAAATGTAAAATGTATTTCTCCTCCTCTGGCCACCTTCTCCTTAGGAAAACATCAAAGAAGTTGAAAATATTGCTTTTCAGCCTATATGGCCATGAGGATTTTCTGTGTTGCTCAAAACTAATATTAATTAAAATCACACAGTTCCTTCAAACTAAAAAAAGACTGATCCTCTTCTTTCATGCATAGATTCCTTCTTATTTCTGCTGGTATTTGACTCAGACAGTACTTGTATGAAATTGTTGACAAGATTCCTAGGAAAGCAGGGAAAGTGAAAGAAAATATATTTTTTTTTCATTTCAACTGAACTGAGGGCTGAACAAAGGCATGAATATTTTTCCTTGGATATACATGCATGGCTTAACATAATATGCTGCCAGGCTTGCAGCATCATTCTTTCTTTCACAGAAATCAATGGGGAGTCCTCTGTACTGCTGGGATTGAGCTGCCAAACAGTGAAGAGCTGCGTCTAAAGACAGAGGAAGGGTTGAGCAGTCTGCTGTGGAGCTCATTGCCTAAAGGACACTGGAAGTGCTGAAGTGTACATGGGTGACTAGTAAGCTCAAAAAAGAGAAATCTGTTTAGTCAGGTAGCTGTGAAGTGGCCTTAAAGATTCTGGTTTTAAACAGGCATTTGCAATACAGAAGAATGTTTGGGCTGAACAGAATATTTCTGTTCTCCCAGGGCATTCATGTTCTTCAATTATTATGAGCTGCTGAAGAGATTGATGGAAAAAAGGGTGTGTACCTGGCTTTATCATGATGCCAGCCCTGTAGCTTTTTTTATTTTCCTTGAGAATCACCTCTGGAATCAGGGTCATTAAAAATGCTTAAATCACCTTTATAGCCTCCTGTCTGGAGCTGTGATGATTTCTCTCTAGCTACAGCTCAGGGACTTGGGTTTAAAGCGTGTTACTCTTTCTAGGGCAGGTTCCACGTAACGAGAGCACATAACATTATTAATGCAAAACTTAAGCATGTGTTTAAGTGCTTCTGTGGATGGTGGCCAGAACAGTCAGCAATTTACACGCATAATGACCAAGTCCTTAACAGTGCTCAGTCGGGGCTTCCTTCTACAATCTAAGAAAAGAAAACTAGAAGAGAAAACAAATATCTCATACTTCAAGCCCTGTTAGTTATTGCTGTGAACTCAAAAGCTAAGGTTCTCAGGAGACAGAAACCTCCTTACTAGGAATTTTTAGATATGGACCACACTGAAACTGTTGGTCAGCTAACAGCCTCAGGTCTGGGTATAATGTGTAAGACTTCTCTTTCCTGTCAGTCTCTTCTGTCTAAGGGGCTGAACTTTCTATATTTAATGCAATATTAGCCATAATTTACAATTATTTCTCTTATCCCCTAACTTATGTGGAAATCATTGAAATTCTAGAGGATTTTTTTAATATATGCACATGAACATTAATGGAAAATGTAGTAAATCAGAAATAAGGGGATGTATGTACCAAATTCTCATTCATTTTTATTTTGTCAAGGTTTGTCTGGATTTCCACAATTGCAATTGAAAATTCATGGAGCTGAAGGGCAGAACTGATGCAAGAACTTTCAGTCAAATTTTCAAAACCAACCTTCCCACCTTCCTTCCTTCCTTCCTTCCTTCCTTCCTTCCCTCCTTCCCTCCTTCCTTTGTTGTAATAACAATAAAAATGGCAAGAATGGCCAACAGTAAATTTTGCCATCTTTGCACTGAGCTTTTCTCAACGTATTTTTTATCTGTTTCCTCACTAGCAAATGTCAGTGGTTTTCAGATTCAAATATCTAAATATGTTTACAGTCTAGGGCACTATGTGGTGTAAAACATCTAAGCCTCATTAAGGAGCTGGTGGAGGTGTAAAGCATCTATAGCCATTTGAGATCCGGGGTGTCCCATCTGGCTGCTAAATGCTACTTCTAAATGTCACTCATAAGTCCTGCTTCATAAGATCTAACACTATGCAATCACTGTGTAACCCTAGGTGTTTCAAACGTAAACTCTGACATTTAGGTAGCAGACAAGTGCATTGTCAATGTCTATACTTAGGTGGCTGAATCTGGAGCTGGATCTTACCCTCGGAATCCCTTTTTTCTCCAGGTGCCTCAGCACTGTCCTACTTGGGGATGTGGCAGTAGGAGGGATATATGCCAGAGGATTTCCTGAGTACACCCAGTCATTGGCTTTGGCAGGCCAAGCCTTATGCCTCTCTTGTGCCTCCTTCAAATCTAAAGCAGTGGAGGAGATGTATGCATGGTAAAATGTGAGCTTTCCAAAATAATTAGATAGTTTGAAAACAGAGATTAACTGTGTAAATAAAGACAGCACTGCTGAAAGGAAAAGACAAACACTGTGACCCACATTAGCTGCAAAATTGAAGCCAGTCAGGCTGACAACAATGGTTTAAAAAGAAAAGAATACTCTTCATTTACACAGGAAACAAAACATCTTCATTATCACAATAATTTTTCTCTAAAAACATTTAAGGGGAATAGAGTCCCACCTAGTAAGAAACAGTTCATAATCACAGAGAATCACTGATTGCTGCTGTTTGATGCTCTTTTCCCAAGTGTTGTACAAAGTAGCCATGCAGACTACAGCTAATTATCTGTGTCAGTGTTTTTCTGCTCTAATAGAAGGCTTGAAGCATCACTGCACATTGGTGATAGTTAAAACAACAAACCACCCTCAGAACCAATTTACAGTAGAATGGCATTTCTGCACTGAAACTGTAAACAAGATGCCCAGCAAATTAGCACCTTCCATCTTCAGTCTCTGCAACTGAAGTGCAGCTGGAAAGGATGAGCTGCTGAAAAAGCAGGATTAGGGGGATGGGGTGAATGGTTGTCACTCACTTAAAAAAAAACCCAAGTGAAGTACAAACTGAGCAGCACAGGAAATTGATGCATATGCTTCAGAGAAGCTCGAAGTTCTGACTTTCTAGGGGAATGCCTGCCTGAAGGCTACCTCACCCCTAACTGCTGTTTACCTTGGCACAGCATCTCCTGCCTCCACCCTGGTGATGACTCAGTGAATCACATGGGAATTGCTGCATCTTAGGATAGCTCTAAACTATTGCTAGTCAAAGATGCTGAATTCCTCACAGAGTGAAGTGGCAGAGGAGGAGGTCTTCAGCCTCTCCTAAGAATGCTCAAGAAAAAGGAGATCTAGGGATTTTAATTTCTATCCTTTTCTAGGCCATCAAGAACCCTCTGTGGTTGTCCAGAAGCATTTGATACTAGTTTTACTACTCTGTTTGTTAATAGCTGGGGATCCTCCATCGAGGAAGAAAAGAGCTATCAGGTGCTGTCTCATACCAACTCACCTCCTTTGATAATCACTGGAGGTCAGTCCAAAGCTGTTTGAGATGCATATCCCAAAGTCCATCTAACACACAAAGATGGTGTGGGTCTCTGATGAATCGTGTGCTATCTTTGCAAGCCCCAAATGGATGTTTTGGATACCCTGTGGTACCTCAGAAGTCCCCATGTGCAAATGAGTGTGCATCTGAGACCTGAGATAATTAAAATTATATCTCTTTTTATTTTTTTATATTTTTTTTTTCTCTTCTCTAATTATGTCTCTTTAGTTTCATTTCCTCTAGGGAGATTGTGGCCAAAATTCCAGCTGGAATTTGAAAAGTGAGCTGAAAAAAAAGTATGCTTAGTACAAGTTTGTAAAATCGCCAACTTAGCATTTTGATAAATCACTCACTAATACATGGCTAAAGAACCAGTGAAAATACTTTAAATACTGACTTTACTCATAGCAAACACGTAGTTATGTTTGCAGCCATTCTTGGATCCTGGACTGAAGTGCTCTGTAGATGGATGATTCAGCTACAGTCTGCATTTTCTTAGTTCCCCAAAACATCCTTGTGTCAACACCGTCCGTGGGCTCTGATGCAGCTGGAGCAGATGGAGATCTCTTTAAGCCTAACCTCCTCCAGTATTTATGGGCCAAAATATATCTTTCTTGGCACTATGTGGAATGACACAGCCTGCATGACAGTGAAACAGTTAATATTACAGTAGCAAATTCTTTGCCACTCTAACTTGCACGTATAATCACTTTCCTATCTTCTAGGGGCTCTCCTCGTGAATGACAGTAGCTGTTGCATAGCTGTTGATTCAAATCTCTCAGAATCCCATTATCTGCAGTCTCATTGTAACTGCAGAAGTTATTTCCAATAAAGTAATTCTTTTATTAATGAAATCTAGCATTACTCCACTATAAAATTTGATCATATAACTCTACGTCTCATTCACTACAATAGCAGTCATCAACTTTAAAAATTACATAGAAGAATGTGAGTTTCAATTATAAGACATCTCAGTAGAAATAGAACATGTAGCTAAATGCAGCTAGTTCAGTGATAGGAAATAGTGTGATTATAGGGAGAAAGGAGTGTGTTCTTTGCTATGGTTTTTTTGCTTTGCCATTCAAATTGCACTCCAGATAGCATCTCAAGCAATATGAAGACAACCTTTGTCACTTCTCCTTTACTCTTATAATCACCATTGTGGGTACTCAGGCCTTGCACATAACATGGTCTAATGCAGCACAAAGCCAGTTTTATTCCTTGTTTTTGCTGTGTTCCTCTAGACAATGTAAGGAAAAACCAGAGGCAAATCATGTGAAGTCAATCAAAGTGCTTGTGTAAATGCATTAGTCTTCACTGTTTCTATCGACTTTAACAAATCACTTGCATTTGTTACGTAGCCAAATGTGTTATTGTTCCATCAGGGGCTCATAGTCTTATACAGCTAAAGCAAGGAAATGTATTGTTTTAGGGAGTGCTGGGTTTCTTTGGGGATTAAGGAACCCCAATATATTTCAACATTTTCTGGAGTGACAAATGCAAATAGCAACTATAGTAACAGCAAACTCCCCTGAGAAGCGCAAGGAACCACACCCTCTAAGGAAGGGTGGTGTCTCTTTCTGGGTCTGGAGTTTCAGTTCTGATTTCAAAGCCTCTGGTGGGATGAAATAGATGCAACTGGGCTCACCAAAATTGGTAAGAGACCAGAGATCCACCTCTGCTTGAGGCAAAGTGGGGATTGGAGCCAGAAGCCATTCCCTGAGCATAAACGCTATGCATGTAGGGAGGTGTGAGGGACTCACTGTTTTCACTAAAAATCTAGCAAGTGGCAGTGGTGCTATGCTTTCCCTAAGACATCATAGTTTGACCACATATGTACCGAGAGGACAACCTGGTTTTCAGACATGACAAAGTTTTCATTTATTTATGAAACACAAAAAATAAATAGCCATGGAAGGAAGACTAACACTAACCTGAAACAAATTAGTGTTACAGTTAACAAAAAACATCCCAGATTTTTTCCAATCCCGTAGTAAGATAAAGACAGACAGTTGAAGACAGGGCTCTGTGGCAAAATGAGCCATTCCTAACTATTACTATTGTACTTTACAGAGTGCTGAAGATTAAATGCATATGAGGACTGCCACAGCCTAGGCTTCAAAGCCAAACAATCATTTTGTCATACATTAATTCATCTGGCAATTATACTTAATAGAAGGCAGAAAATACACGCCAAACTGGATACTATGAATGCAACAAGCTTGAGCTTTCTCCTGGAGGGCTTGGAGCAGGAACCCCAGCAGTGGTAATCTCACTGTGCTCTACCGGAGAGGTGAGGCTGGGCCAGGAGCAGCAGAGCAGTATTGGGTTGATGCTATCAGCCCAGCTAATGAATGTCCTCTGCCCTGGCAGCAGGCCAAGCTCTATGCTGTGCTGTTTTGCACAGCGGAGACAAGATTTTACTGGTGCTTTTGAAGCCAATGGGAAAAAGAACATATGAATTAGCCAAGTAGAGACTTTCTGGGTCTGCAATTATTCAAGAGGTAAAGTATTCAAGCAGCTGCAATGTAGCTGTAGTGTGAGCAGGCCAAATTAGGATGTCATCAGTATCAGTCCATGTTACCTGCTGGGCCAACTTCTGCTCCTGGTTATGCCCATTTGACCCCTGCAAGTGAAGGTAAATCTGACATACTCTTTAAAAAATCAGTGAAATGACTTAGAACTCAATCAGTTCTGACTAGGATGAATTTGCGCATATAAATAATCTTTATTTTACATACCTAATGGAGAAAAGATTAGTGAACTATTTCTAAAAGCTTGGACTTGTCTTTGATTACAGGAAGAATTTTCTAAGTCTCATTCATCATCCAGTGTTTGACAGCTACACAAACCTGGAAGAACTACAGTGTCTTTTGCCATATTATTTTGTATTTATTTCAAAGTAGCTGAGAACACAGATTTGATTTACATTATTCAAATGTTGGAGTTAAGCTTCTTTTGCTGTACACCCAGCTGCCTGCACTAGATATATTTATACTGTGAAAAATGTGTGCTGGGCAGCAACTGAAGGTGAATTCCATGCTGTGAAGGCTAACCTGCTGCCCTGCCAAAATTGGTTGCAATGGTGCTGCAAACATGTTTATCTTTCTAGCTTTGTGTGTTTTCTGCTTCATCCTTCAGGTCTTTCCTTATAAAGTGAATTCTTTCCTCTAGTTCCTGAGGTTAATAGCCTTTTGCTTTTAACTTTCATACCTGTTGCAGCAAAACTATGCAAACTCTAAGCCTCAAAATATCTGGCTGATTTGGTTTGGTTTCTTCCCAACTGCTTTAAAATGACTTTTTGTGTATCATTAGCACATTTCTGGATTCATTTCTTCAGCCTGCTACAGTGCTAGCATCTCATTGCAGCTGGCTCCACAATGCAGCCGAAATCCAAGGAGTCACCAATTTAACACAGAGCTGCAGTGATGGCAGCATCCCTTGCTGGGTGCATGTTGAGAACCTGCATGCATAATAAAGTTGTTACACAAGTATCCTCCTTTTTGCTAGAAATCCTTAAACTGTACCACTGAATTCACTAAAATTTGTATTTGTGGTTTTCTTGGTGTTTTCTTGGTTTTCTGGTGGAGGCAACGGATGCATTGGAGCTCATGGAGTTTGAGTGTCTTTACACCATAGCCTGGGTATTAGTGGCTATTCTGTTTCTGTCCTGCTGTGTGGATAATTTCATGTGTTTGCTCAGTCTCAGAAGCTGCAGTAGCTTTAACCCTTTCTGTTATTTGGAGGTATTTTTCAAATTATTTATGTCTTATCTCTCATAGAAGCTAAAATAACACATCCTACCATAGTAATAGGAACCTCACAAATTTTGAGTTCCAAAGTTTCTAGCTGTTCTGTATAATTATCCCTTTCCTCCTTTTTTTTTTTTTTTAAATACTTTGAGAATCTTTATTTTGTTAAAAAGGAAATGCACAAGTATCTAGTGTATCAGCAACAAACTTCACTTTCTTTAATGCTGTCCTAAGATTTGTTTCATTAGTTGTTCTCCTGGCAAAATTTTCCATCTAATACACTAGCCATGTTCTGGAAAATACATTTTACTCCCTCGGCATTTTTTCCCCTCAATAGGATAGTGAAAACTATCAAGCAAAATAAAAAACAAACCTCTTTGCAAGTCAGTACAACAGCAACAAAATAGCTCAATGTTTATTATCTTGTCATTGTCTCTCACGGTCAGCTGTGTATATAGAATTAAGACTTTCTTGCACTTCTTCTAATCTGCAAAATATTTTGTACACGTGGTTTCCACAGGAATCAGTCTCTGCAGGTTGGTTTGCTCTGGTTCTGCTATGTTTACACCTTTTAATCCCTTCGGCGAGAGTCACTCTAATGGTTCATATCACATTTGAGATATTGCAGATACTTCATACTGTGCAACGGCAGAGGAGAGCATGTTTATAAATATTTGCTCTTTATTAAATGGTGCGTCAGCAAACGTTGTAGCACTGCACACAGCCCAGCTTCTGGGATCCTTCTCAAAAGCAGTTCCATGATGCAAACCATGTTCTCTCTTGTGTGCTACAGATCTTTTAAGATAAATTCAGAATTCAGCAAAGTGAAGAGATTTCCAAAAAAAGAATGCCAATATATAAAAGAGGAGAGAAAGTGAGGACAATTAAACATAAATACTTGAGGTCAAGGGTCACATTTACAGAGTTAGGTCACTCAATGTTATAACTTGATTCTAGATTTTATTTTTAGGATTTGATACATTTGTTTCAGGAAAGAATTATTTTTCGTTGTATTTGGATGGTCTAAGAATTACTTGCAAGTTTCTGTAAGACCGGAGAGGGAATCAAAGAAGCCACAGCCAGTGTTTAGTGGATGAATTTCTAAACATCTCTTGTGATTGTACCTCCACTCAACAATTTATTTGAAGACTCATTGCTAGGCAAGATACAGTTTTTGTTGATGCAGGAAATTCCCTACTCCCTTGTTAAAGAACACTGTACATGCTGTTGTTCCCTGTAATAGCAGGATGAACAACCACAAGAAACAGAAAATAATAACATGGAAAATGCACCTTTTTTCTAGCATTCATTTGGGAAACTTTGTACTGGTGAGCTACTAAAACAACAGCTTTGGAGCTGCTGCAAATGGAAAAAAGAGGTCTGATCTATTGTCCTATGACTATTCAGCTAATTCTGTGATTCTGTGACTCTGTGTGACTATGGTCAAAATTTTAAAAGAAATCATCTCAGTGCTTGAACTTATGTCCCAGGATCAGTCATCAGAGTCTGCATGTGCTAAGGCCACTGCCTCCTTATAAAAGATGGAAATTCTTCATGGGCTTCAGCTAGACCTGTGAAACAATATCAAAGGTCAAGCCTTTACAATTTTTCCTTTTCTAGTTTCTCTGGAAAATGTCTTACAGGAAGATCAATAGCCTCTAGGTTCTCATTTTCAGGAGGAGAAATGATCTGTGATGTGTCTTGCTTGCCACAAGTAGACTAAAAGAGTCTAAAGCTTTGAAAAACCTCTGAGCTCTATGGCCTGTTTTTTACAGGTTGTAAGCATTTGTATCTTCCAGTTCATTGTCAAAATGTTTCTCATGATGCACAATTGTTTCCTAAGGTAGGCTGTGTAGATGAGAGTTATAAAGGGAGCTGCTCCAAATGGCAGGTCTGTCAGTCTCTGAAGTTCCCATCATCACCATCTCTTTGCTGGCTCAGATCTGGTGGCAGAGAATTGCGCTGCATTGGCTTCTACAGCCTAGGGACACATCAGCTCTTCCCTTCTGACTGTCTCTTACCACCTTGTGCACAATGGCTGAAGACTTAGTCATGGTCCGTATACCATCAGTCCTGGCTAATGAGAGGTCCCAGATGACTGGCGGTCAGTCAGCGGGATGCTCACCTACAAGAAGGGCAGGAAGGAGGATCTGGGCAACTACGGACCTGTCAGCCTGACCTCAGTGCTGGGGAAGGTCATGGAGCAGATCATCCTGAGTGCCATCATGTGTCACATGTACAACAACCAGGGGATCAGGCTCAGCCAGCATGGGTTTGTGAATGGCAGGTTCTGCTTAAGAAACCTGATCTCCTTCTGTGACAGAGTGACTCAGTGGAAAGGCAGTGGATGTAGAGTGGCCAGCAGGACCAGAGTAGTGATGGTCTCCCTGCACTTGGTGCTGGTGAGGCTGCACCTCAAATCCTGTGTCCAGTTTTGAGCGCCTCACTACAGGAAAGACATTGAGGTGATGGAGTGAGTCCAGGGAAGGGCAACAAAACTGGAGCACTAGTCTAACAAGGAAAGTGGAGGGAGCTGGGGTTATTTACCTGTGAGAAAAGGAGGCTCAGGGGAGACCTTATTATTACCTGAAAGTAGGCTGTAGTAAGCTGGGAGTCAGTCTCTTCTCCCAGAAAACCATAGCTATGACAAGAGGAAATGGCCTTAAACTGTGCTAGGTTTAGATTGGATATTAAGAAAAATTTCTTCACCAAAAGTGTTGTCAAGCAGTGCAACAGGCTTCCCAAGGAAGTGGTGCAGTCACCATCCCTGAAGGCATTTAAAAGACATGTAGATGTGGTGACAGTTCTGCAATAATGGCTGCATTTTATGCTTTTAGAGATCTTTTCCAACTTAAACTACTCTATGGTTCTATAAATCCTGCTCTGGCTTCAGATCCAGATCTCTCTGAGTTGTGGACAGGAACCACCAGCAGACCCTTGCCCTCCAGAGGGCAGATGTGAGGTGTCCTGTACACACTTAAATCCCCAGCAGAACTGAAAGCATCGTACTAAGGCACTCCACAGACCAAAAATGGTGGGTTTGGCTTCAGCTGATGTAGTTGGTGACTTGGACTGGGTGGTCCTCAAGCACTTTCTGAACCATTAGTGGATTTTAGCAAATGTCTAATGAAGTGATATTTCTAAAGTGTTATTAAAATGCATTGGTAAATAAATCTGTACCTCTCTAGAGCTTTTATATATATATATATATGTATATATATATATTTTTTAGGAAATATATCTATATCCTTCTCTCTGTATATCTTTATTTCAATTACTAAAATACGCACTGTGACCATAACTGATAACTATTTCATTACCGTTCCAGATAATATAATGAAATATATCAGTGGTTCAGTGGTTTGTATATATTGTATGTGGGTGACATCAGTGGTTTTGAATAAGTCTCCTGCAGTTACCATGGAAACAGGATTTCCTCAAGTAGTACAGCAGAGTGGCGTGATGTTGAGTAGGGAGTTCTAACATTTAATTTTTAAATTAAACTGTACAGATAACCAGTAGGGAATGGCACAACCTCCAATTTAAAATTAAAATGATGATGAGCTCTGTTTTTCTATGTTGAATGTCACCTCAGGAATACCTGATCTAGCAGTTAGCAAGACGTTATGACTTCTTAGTCTGCAAAGATGCAGGCTGACAAATATTTTTCATGCTTGCAAAGCAACCTATAGATAGATACCTGCGAAAATGAGAACAGCTTCCCACACAGCAGTGCACTAGCATTGCACATTTTGATATGGGCTTATTTCCACAAAAAATAATGTTTTATGTGTTAGTAACCAAAGTATTTTCAATTAAAAATAAAATATTGCCTGTAGATCAATATGAAGTATTTCCAGAACCTGATGTTAAGGCATATTTCATATGAATGGCAATGACTTTCAGGGCAAATGGGAGCTGCCTAGTGGATCACCATGGTAACTGTGGTGATAGTATATGCTTCACTACAGTATTAGTTTTCTACAATCTGATCTATGGCTTGGTTTGAAGAATCATTGCATAATCATTTGTTCTTTTTATGCAGAAATAAAATTGATTGGTTTTGCAACCTTCTTCTCCAGCACAGCACCAGGGTTTTGCACTGTGTCAGAGAAATTACTAAAAGCCAAGGTTCTTCATCGGCATTCAAAATCTCAAGGAATTGAAAAGCAAACATCACAGCAGAGTTTTTCTTTCTCAGCTCTTCTAGCGAGTCTCTGCCCCTTTAATCACATTAATATCAGATGTGATTAGCATGAGGGCCAGTCTGGAGAGAATTACAGCATACAGAACTACATTTTTTTCCTTCCCCCCCTTTTTTTTTTCTTTTTCCCAGATGTGTCCCTTTTTCCCCTGTAATGAGAACTCTTGACCATTGAATTCAGGACTTGATCCTTAAGTTCTTATTCCTTCCAGTAGCTGTAATAGGCATTATCCATGTTTGTTTACTTCTAGGATTTGAATGCATCCTCAAAATGAAGTCTGTATAAGGGGACAGGACACAATTTGCTGTTCCAGGAGAAATGCAGGTGTTGAGTTATGACCAAAGGAGGTTTTGAGGTTCTTCCTCTATGACACAAATAGTAGAAAAAACAATTTCTCAGGTATAGGCTCACATTTGAAAGCAAAATCACCTCTAAACCACCAAAAAACATCAGGGTATCAATAGCCATGAAACGAAAATTCAGTCCTGCTGAAAGGATTTAGTGTTTATAGAAAATATAGTGGGTGGACAACTAACTGTATGTTAAATAGGAAAGTCTAAGCTGCAAACACTGCATTATGTGGATACTGTCCTTCACCTCAGCTGCTCTGCTCAAGAAGAGCTTGCTGGTTCAGAGATTAATCCAACCATGAGGAGGCACCCTTTAATTAAAAAGTTTCATGAACCATATTGTTTTTTTCTGTGAACCTTTCTGTGGTGAGGAAAAAACATTTCCTCCAAGACCCCCCATCTGATTTTTACATAATTGCATATCTCCCTTTAAAAGCATATGCTTGCAATCAATCATTCCTCTCATTTGAAATCCCCAAGGAAACAGCTAGTTGCTGTCACTTATGAGCAACTCGGCTTTACAATATATCACACGACTAAAGCTCCCACGCAATGCAGGTTCCTGCCCCGGGGAAGTAAATAACCCTGACAGGCTGTGGGGTGGGGGTGGCCAGGGAGCAGCTCTGTGGTGCCCTGGGGCATCACAAGCCATGCAGGAACCAGCAGATATGAGGCAGCAGGAGCCCGGTCCATCCGCAGAGGGGGTGGGATCATCCCTATCTACACTCAAGAGACCACGGAGAGATGCAGTGTCTGGGTTTGGGCCCCCCTCAATATAAGATGTGGGCAAACTGGTGTGAGTTCACCGAGCGTTCCAAGCCAGATGGGACTGGCTCATCTCTGGGCTCAGATGGCTCCAGAGGGGCTGGCAGCAGACAGAAACCGAACTATAGGCAGCGGAGATAAGAAAATTTCCTTAGGTCTCCGAGGGTGAAACACATGCAAGGAATCATCTAAAGGGCCTAGGCTGGAGCCCAAGGGTCCCTTTCAGGTTGTTCTACTTTTGCAGGAGAATCCTGTTCTTGCATTTTTTCCCATGTGGATCTTGGCTATGCGATAGTGTTTTGAACAGCTATAAGAATAGTTGTAATTTTGGTAAATGTAAGAAAAACAATTTTATAAAAGATTTCACATCTTTCTCAGGTATTTTCACAGACCTAAGTTACATAAAGCTGTTCCTTTAAGGAATGAAGTTTAATTCACCCTGTTACATGGAAAAGGAAAGTATGTAAAATTCAGGTTTCCACAATAAACAAAAATATAGGTACACAAACTGAAGTTTCCTCCTTTTAGTTCTTCAGGAGCATTTCTCTTGAATCAGAATTTTATTTCACTGCCACACTATTTGTCCTAGAGGAATAACAACAAAGTACCTACCATTCACTTTAGTAGTAGTTGTTGAAAGAAATTGTACTGGTGCAGCCAGAACGCTGTTCCAGCAATACTTGCTTTTTAAAACCTTCTCTAAATTATCTCTCTTGCATTGTACTGAGGACTGTAAATCCCATTCAGAGAGAAGGACAGGTGGCAGCTGTCATTAGAAATTGGGATCAGGTGAAGTCAGTGCAAGCTTCTTATTCACACTGTTACTTTCCTGTTCCTATCTTATATATCCCCTGACAAGTTTCAGCTGGGCTGTCTGCTGACTCCACTTAATTCACGAATTACACCTGACACAGCTCCCATTTGCTTCCACAAAGAACTGTCTGCTATTTTTTTCTTTTTTTTGAGGTTTGGAGCAGCTTTTACAGCTTCCCATATAGCCAGGGAGGAAAAAAAAATATATTATGGTGAATTCAGTCCAGGGAAAATACTCCTTAGAGTATGTTTTAGTGCAGGCCTTTTACAGCTGAGCCTGCTAATCCAGTTGAGACCTCATAGTGAGCTTGTCATCAATAACAATTCAGAGAGAAGAAGGAAACAGTGAGGGTAAGCCATATGGGTGTGTCTTGTAGAGGTCAGCAAAGCCCAGGGTGGATCAGCAGGGGTGGAGGGGAAAAGATGCCCTGGCAAACAGGGAGGGTCTGTTTTGTTGCAAGGGCATTTCTGCCAGTCCCCTTTGAAGGCCATCAAAAGATCCCCAGTAGCCTCTGGAGCACACCCAGTATATAAATGAGGGTAAGAAGGACAAAAGAGTGAGTGACTATCTGAACTACTGACCCTTTGACCACTGTACATATTTTGAGGCATTTCAAGAATTTCTTTGACTCATAATGAATGGAGTTATGAGCAGTGTGCTGGCCAAAGTGGCTGAACACAGCACTGTGAGTTGTAGGAAATGTAGTAAGTCATAAATAAAAATAGTGCCACGCTTCTAAGAAAATTTAAGGAAAATTGAGTTCTAAAAAGAATTAGCTCTGCAATTTTTGATGGTTTAATGTGTTTTAACAATATTCTTGGCAGACCGAAATATCTAATTATCTTTGGATCTCCTAGAAATATTAATTGTGCCTTCTGATTGTGTCTGAAATAATTCAATTATATCAATTATATAAAAAATCCATGGAATGCTAATGCAAATCTCAATTCTTGGGCAAGCAACAAAGAAATTAGTCTTTTTGATGTATCAATAATCCGTGTTTTGTGCTGTTGCAGTTTAAAATGTCAAATGTGTATGAATGTCTTCATTTATACTGCAGAGCTTATCTATTTTAATCCTTCCAAACAAGTTTAAAACAAGTTTTTGATGATTTTAAATAGTTCTCTATTTCATTATTCCTCTGTGCCATTCAATTGCCCTTTCTTAAACCAAAAAAATTTAGAGCTTTTTTTGGTCACTTCCAGTGTTCATATGATTCTCTCATACTAATTTCTTTGCTGTAGATAAAGGCAGAGATGACTGTAATTTCTATTGCATGGGTGAAACTTTTAATGTGGCAAATTTGTAAAGGACTAAATTTCTCTTTGAAGAAATATTATTCATATATTTTTTAGTTATTACCATTAAACCGTGGGCTCTTAATGTTTGAGACAGGAAAATAAATACCTTTTTTTGACTTGACCTATTAAAAAATATTTCAAATTTCATAAATACTACAGCAGTAGATTTATTTTAAATTATTTATATCATGCACTATCATATTGTACCTTACAACTTCTTTGTTTTACTGTATTTTATTAGATTAAAATATCTTCTGGCACTGAAATCTCCTGTAATATGTGTCTCATGCAGGCTAAAGTCTTTCCATCTCATGCTTAAAGACATTCGTCTCCTCATTTTCCTTCCTATAGGTAATATATTTAGGGTTCATGTGACTTATTTTGTGTCAGGAGACGACTCTTTTACAAGTTCCTTATTCAAAGACTGAATTTTAATAAACTGTACCTAAGATTGCAGAGGAACTTTCATTGCAAGTGCCCTTCTTCAGACAACTATGGCTAGTACTGAAAAAAACATGAATCAGGAATACTTAAATATGAAACATCTTTTTAATTTCTGACAAAAAGTATCCTAGGAAAGGGCCCATCCAATAGGAAGCTCTTACAGTTGATAGTGATGGCTTAGGTACTTCCTGAAAATATTGTACTAGGAATATTTTAAGTTAAGAACTAAGATTGTTCAGTAAGGAAGAAAACCAAGAAGATGAGCCATTTAGACAGTCAGATCAGATTAAATTCAAAATATGTATTTTTTTATGATGGACTTTCGACAGCTGAAGCCTCGAACCAATAAAAATATATTTAGTGGAAAATTTCAGAAGGGGGGAATGACTGTGTGGTGGCTAGCTCCTAAATTGAAGAGGAGGTGAAAGTCAATAAGCAAATGAATATAAATAATTCAATCTGCAGTTCTTTTTTAATTTGTGAAAAGAATACAGCTTTGGGATTGCTTTCAACACATGTTGGGGGTTTTGTTTTTTTTTTTTTTTTCAGAGTCAGAACCAGACTACTCTACCAACCTTTTTAAAAAATTCCAGACATCTATTTTTCTCTCAACTCTTGAGCAAATCTCTGGGGACATGTTTTTCACATCAAACCCTGTACAGAATTCTGCATACAAGATGCGATGTAGTATGACAGATGTCCATGTGGACAATGCTAATGAAATGTGATTTTGTCATGAGCAGTAAAAACCTGGACATCAACTGCAGTGCCAGAATAGATGCTGGTGTGCAGTAGATAATGTGAACAGATAAGCAGCTGAAATGCAATATGGTAACAAAGAAGGGCAGCAAAACTTTGGTTTATGTGGGCAGAGGGATCTTATAATGGATTTGGGAACACTAAGTGTTCTTTCTGGGCAGAGTATTTTTTCAGTCTGATCATTAAATATCTAGTCTAAACTAATATTCAATTCCTTCTCTCTCTTTTGAACACAGAATTTGTACTTTTTCTGACTCAATCCTCCAATCTCAGATACCTATCTGTATGAAATAGCCTATTGAAATATCAGTATTTCAAAAGTAGTGAAGACCAGAAAATTAGCATACTTCATACTATTATCTGTCTAAAACTCTAAAATTAAAATTTAATCCATGAGTGCCTTTATGTGTCTCCAGCATCAGGCCTGAAATAGTTTGCTTTGCACTGGGACCCTGACTTCACAGCTGTGTTTTGGAGAAGTCACTTTGTTTATGTGTATAGACATGGATATAAGCACTCATGTTTGGGTATTTAGCCTTGGAAAGTGTGACAGTTTGTTATCTGTGCTCTTTTTTAACTAGCTAAACAAGAACTGTGATTACGATCATGAATGCATGAGTATCCCTTGCTTCTTCAGTGAATCTATTTTCCACAAAGAGCTGTAGAGGAGGCCACGGAAGAATTCAGATTGAGGACAGTCTTTTATTTACACAGTTATTCTGTTGCTATTGAGTTTTCTCAGAAGCACTTTTTCCCAGATGTTGTTCTTCATATAGTTTTAGAGAAAATGAATACCAAGGCAGGGATCCTGGATCACACAGAAATTAATCCTGGTCTTTTATTCTAAATATAAGATACTTTTTTCTCAACCTCTTTATTTTTCCTTTAAAGCATGTGAAGTTTTCCAGTTTCTATTCTCCATTGTGTTTCAATGGCTGACTAATAAATAGAATTATTTCTTTATATACATATATATGGAATATTAAATAATAATAATTTTTTTAAAGTCCTCCAAATACATTTCTGAGCATTAGAAAAACATCTTTACTATTCCCAGACTAATGTGAGGCTAGTAGTTATGATTTTAAGCTTAGATATCATATCAATGAACATCTAAGTAGGTGTTGGGAGTGTGAAAGAGCACCTTTCAACACCTCTAAGGAGCTGTAGGTGTTGAAAGAGCAAAGTGGAGGTAATATGTGGGTGGAGTCTGTCAACAATCAGCCTTAGATGTCATCTTAATTACATGTAATAGCTCAGTGAAAAATGGCACCAGTATTAAAATGAGAAGAGCCCATAATAAGCAGAAAAAATATATCACTTAATATTCCAATTTGTAATAAGAACAATAATTTGTTATTGTCAGAAAGATGCATCCTTATGTCATCCCAATTTACCCTAAAAGCTCTACTATCACTTTAGGATGTGTATGGTAGATCCCCACATATTTCATCAGAAATACTGAAGTTCAGTGACAGTGTAGATCACTTGTTCATCACTGAACTGGTACTCAGTGCTCTTTGCTACCTCCAGCTTTCCAGCTATTTCAAATGAGGTGGAAACAATACCAGTGAAAGGAATGATGATAATGATTCAACAGAGTGCATAGATAGGACTGTAGCAATGAACTGTAGCTGACCTGTGGCTAAATGCAACTGTTGTACCCAATTTTCTCATGCCAGAAGAAAAATTGCTAACTGATTGATTACTAGCTAGCTAAAAATGACTGACTGATTGAAAACATAGCCTGGTATCAGGACTGAATTTTGGCACTGTGACACAAAGGGGCTGGAACTATAACTGCAGGAACCGCTGGGACAAAGTAATACAGTCAATACAGATGTATTTCAGCATTATTTTTTCAGCTGGCCTGGTAAGTTTTCTGATTTTGCACATGTGGCAGTTTGACCAGATGTGACCACACTACTATACACAATTATGCCTCTGTTATTTTCAAAATTACATTGAGTTATCATTACATCATTTCTTTTGTAAATCCAATGTAGATATGCCTACAGATTGTTTACGACCCGTGTCATTGTATAGATTTTATGTGACAAAACACAGCCTGGACCTACATAGCTTTCTGCAGAATAATTACCAGTTGGCATACCAGAACAAATGGTGGGAGGCCATCAAAAAACTCATCCAAGCCTTCTACCCATCTGTCCACTTGCTGTTTGTGGAACATGTAGTTTTTATATTTAATGATGAAACAGTTTCCTGTATACCACATTTTCAGTTTTCCCAAGCAATGCTTGCATGCAGCACGTAGTGTTCATTTAATGTTCATTTCCCAATGTGTAACTTTGTGTCTAACTTCAACTGGCTAAAATAAAAATAAGAAACACAATATAAAATATTTATTTGCTACTTCATTTTCTCCTAATTTTCATCCGCACTGTCCTTCCCTAAAAGCATCTGTGTTTTTTATCTATATAGAGGGTTTTTTTCCATTAGGGAAAAGCTTCAGTTGAATATTTTTAAGAGAATCTTGTTTTGTCTGCATTGATAATAATGTAGGTAGAGAAAAATAAGTTTAGTGTTACTTTCAGGTACATTTCTTTGAGAAATTTATTTAATTAGTCACAGATGACTTAAGCGTTAACCACTGAGAAAGAAAAATATGTTTAAATTGTTAGACAGGTGGTAATGGATGTATTACAACAGAACAACGTGTATCAGTGTCTGTATCTTTCTCAGTATATTTGGTATTAAATATTTTAAGATCTGCACTTGTATTTTTTTCTCCTGCAAATACAGGATGCACAAACCCAATGGATACTGCAAACATTACAATTTACTTTGAAGTCAAAGTTTTGCTTTTTCTTTGTTTGCTTGTTTGTTTTGTTTTGTTAACTTCAGTGAATTAATACTCCTGTGCCTTGGAGACGGCCCTCTGATGCAAAGGGTGTCACCAAAATACCTGACAGTTGCCTCTGTCTGAAGCAGGCATGAAACTTCTTCACTAAGCTCACTTCCTCATAAAATCTGTTTAAGAGCAGTATATGTAGGACACTCTCTGCTCCAAAAGTCGAGCTGCACTAGGCAGAGATCTCCCCACCCGCCCTGTGGGAGGCTCTCACCTCCAGACACTGGCTCTGAGTGCCCAGTCTGCCACTGCACCTGATCCTTACTGTGAGGTGTCATCCTTTTTTTTCCTTTTCATATCTTCCTTGTGCCCAAGGGAAGCTGGAATGTTTCTGGTCCCTCTATTTTCTCTGTTGCCTTGCAGTGTCTGATCCTATATTTTCAAGATGCTGAACTGAGATGTTAGACTCATGGAAAATTAAGCTGGGTGAGGCCATGATAGATCATCCATTCCATTCCCTGTTTCAAGGTAAGATCAGCTAATGAACATCTTTCTTTATAGGTGTCTCTCCAATCTGTTTTAAAAAATGTCAGTCTATGTGAGCATTTGCCTACTTTTAGAAAGTGAGCTTTTTCTTTCTTTCCAAAAGCAAAACTTTAAATATATAGGTGCAATAGGTTATTTTTGCCCTGGTGAATACAGAAAATGGTTTCTTCCCTCCTGATGTGTACCCTGCTTTTTAATATTTGATACCAGGAGTCCCTCAGTCATCTTAGGAAAAACCCTTCCTTTTTCAGTTGTGTATCATATATATATGTATATACTTTCTAGACTTTGGACCCTTCCTTTTCTCCATGGAGTCTCTTCTGTTAATTTATGCCATCCTTGAAGTGTGGTGCTCCAAACTGGGTGATGTATTTCAGAGAACTTCCTAATTCTGCATAGAATGGGAAAAACTTTATATTTCTGATTAACTGTGATTCCCAGAATTTAATGTACTAATTGCTGTTTGGTCAGCTTTTACTCATTTTGTGTTTGCAGTTGATTGAACTTGTTTTTACTTAATTATTTTTGCTTATATCCATGCAAAAGAAGATCTTTAGTAGAGTAGGCCCCACAAACAGAAGCTGGGGCTGAGAATCCTACTCAAGATTCGAAAGGTTTATTGCAGTGATCTGGATTTCTCCATCACCAGATCTACCCAGAAAGCCATTACTTTGTGTCTGCATCTGCACGGTGACTCGCTGGCTAACAAAAGCCTGGCTGAACTTAAGCTAAAGGTGAGATATCAGCAGCCCGTACACAGTGGCACCAACCAGCCAGCTGTGATACGAAATACCTACAAACAAACTGCATGAGGGCATCATCTTTATCTGCAGAACCATGCAGCACTGAAGGTAATCAGAGTCTCTGAAGCAAAGTGGTTGTCACAGGGGTAAAAAGGGCAGCAAAAGTTTCATCTGTCTCCTTGCTTCTGAGGTCACAGGAGTCAAGTATTAGTCCTTTTCTTTTTTTTCTACATATAGTTACGAGAGACTGTGGTGAATTTATACCTTTCCTGGAATGAGAAAATGTATTTGTGGGCACACAAGTGATTACACACTTAACAGAGCAGCGTTATTATCAGGCAGCATTGCTATGTGGTCTACATAGGATAAAGATGGATTTGACATCATGCAGGCCTGTAAAATTAGCATGAAATGCATAAAATATGGATGCTTTATTTCTAATGATCTCAGTAATTGTAAGCTAATGGGAGACTATGAAAAGGGCAAAAAAACACCCCAAAATTTTTTGCTGGATGAGAAAATAGGATTACTTGGTGAAGCTTTCTGCTACAGTGAGTAGGAAAGAATTTTCACAGATAATTCTTTGGCTGAGATTTCCTGGCTGACTTACAGATAGAAGGTGACATATGCAGCTAGGATTTGCCTATTAGTCTTAATATGAAAGTAGAGCTCCTCCCAAATTCCACATGGCACTGCTGCAAGCCTCTGGGAATTATGTCTAGCTTTACTATTTTGAGGAATCATTTTGTCCTGGTAGACGCATACTGGCTGTGCACTTTAATTTAAATTTACATCTGACCAATTTTTGGAGATACTGTAATGTTCAGTGAAATCAGAATCAAATGCTTAATTTGAGCTTTATATTGAAATTTATAACAGAGACAAATAACTCATGACTCAGGCATTCTTGATCAAATAAATCAGTAAAACAAAAAGTAGCTTGTCTCATTTTGTGAGCAAGCTCTTCTGGAGTTTAAAGGTTCTTTGTCTTATCTGACACTTCAACAAGGCGAATCATTTAGTGAATTAAAGAACGCATGCATTTCCCTTGCAGATTACTTTTAAGTAATGAAGTTAGTGTTTGGGCAAAACAATCAGCTTTACTTAGTGGTGCTTTGAAACGAAGTCTCTAAGAAGAAGCTGAGTGATTTCTGCATGACTGCATTCCATGTCATCCTCTGGTATGAAAAATGCATTATACTCTCACTTCCTTCCTCTCTAAGCAAACTCAATTTCCAACACCTGTGATTTGAATAAACTGTACACAGACTCCTATAAAAGAACTCAACTGTAAAAAGGTTATGGATTTTTAGAACTGCATTTTGAAGCCTGATATACCCGCAGTATCCAAAGGGAGCGTGTGAGGCCAGCAAGCTGTAGGAAAGAAGTCTCCCTGTTCATGTAACACAAGTAACATAGTGAGTAGAAATGCTGCCTTGTGAAGCAAGGCACTGAACCAGAGAGGCAAAGAAAGTGGCCCTAGGCAGGGCTAGCATCTTTCCCCAGCTGGAAGGAAGTCTGGTTGGGGTATGTGGTGACAGCTTTGCTGTTGTTCTTATCCCAGCCTGGCAGTAGCTAAGCAGTTGTCGACTCCAAGAGAGGGACCTATGGATTACTCCTTTCAGGCATGAAGACAAAGCACTTGAAGTGCTTGCTTGGTTTGACCTTGAGCTGCCTGATGTCTGGGTACTCTGTAGCTCTCATACTAACTCACTTTTGCTCTCTTGTTTTTCTTGTCTCTCAGAAAAACTTTCCCTAATAGATTTTTTTGAGTGTGCACTAAACCACATATCATTAGGCTAACTTTTACCAAGCTATCAGTATTGTACCATTCATGACTGGGGTTATTAGTCTTCAAGATTGGATATTTTAGGTATCAGAGTGCCACAGTTTTGTGGAATGCCTAGTGTGCTGGTCTTTTTCATCACTGTATTGTGTCTGGCCATCTGATCACCTTTAAGTTTACTTTTTTGTTATTCCTTTCAATTTGGACAGTAGTTCATGGTAATGTTATGTATGGATCTTGGAGTGTTTTGAAAACTTGAAATCATTATCTTCCATAAGGGAGGAAAGAACTGATGGCTTGGTGTTACAGAACAATAAGCTAAGCCTTTAATTATCAACTGATTAAAATTAACATGCCCTTAACACCAAAAATAGTGCTGATTGAATTTTGTTAAAAATCCACTTATATGAATTGTGTATAAATTATGGGGAAGAGTGTGAAAGTGGTTTTAGTGATTTGAACAACCATACTGGCATCTCGCACTTATCATTAAAGAGTTTTTCTGCTTTCCAGCATTCTTCATTTTTCACATGAATATTTTAAACAAGAATCTCCAAAGTGTGCAGAGAAATATTACTCTGTAGAACAGATTGCTTAAGTCAATTAAATGATCAATAAAATTAAACATGTCATTTCAAGATATG
>WEIT01005286.1:2083-32269 GCA_013389985.1 Dryoscopus gambensis
TTAAGAATCCAGCCTATCCCCCGGAGGGGTGGCTGAGTGATTGACCAATTACTCTATGAGAAAAGAAACCTATAAAAAGAGATGTAATTAATAAAATAATTCTCTCTGCTGCAAGAATCCAAGACTGCTGCCTGGTCTCTCTCCTTCTCTGGGACCGCGTGAATTTCAACACTTAGGCTGCTAAGAAAGAAGTATTGGTACTGCGAACATGGATTTTCAAACAAACTGAAACCCAAAACTGTTCTCATTGTTATGAAAAGTAGGTATTTTTTGAAAATGAGGACACATGATTGAACTCCTTACCAAGGAATTAGAATTGTAATTTTGAGATAGTGTTAGTTTTGATAAAATTACCTCTATAATGATCAGTTTCTATTATTTAATGAGATGGAATTATACAGAGACGAGAGAAAGATATTTTGGCCTATCTAATGCTTTTTGCTGACACCATCTAATTATATTTTTCACTCTAACTATATGACTACCTCAGGTGTGGTAATGCTCTTTGCCTTGACACACAGTCAGCTCTGTCACTGCATTTAATAACATAAAAGGAAAGAAGAAAACATACTAAGTAATTAATTCACACAAAATAGGCAGCCAAATTTGAGTAATTGAATATTTCAATTAATCACAGGAAAATTGCAGAATATACCTCTGATGCTTAGCCTAGTTGTGGGGGAGACATGAAGGACAACTTGAGGCTTACCAAAGGAAAAGGCTTTTACTACTTAATCATTTAAAATAATAGCTGTTCAAGTGATTAATTTAGCATAACTAAGAGATACACGTATCGGGAAAAACCCCCAATAACTATGGTAGTATTTTACACATATAAGTCCATCTAGTACTAAAACCAGGAAAAAGTTCTCATTTTAAACAGTGTGAAATAAGCAGTTCCACTGCCGTACTAGCTCTATTCATGTGTTTGAGAATGTTTGCTTTGATAAAGAGACATCAAGAGGAGGCAGAGCAGTGTAAACTATGCTACACTACACTGCAGTGATGTGCTGGATGGCAGTGTTATAGGTACCTTTTACTGAAAACTCTGTAGTTATATAATGCAGATGCTTCTCTCAAGATGAATAGATATGTGTTATACTGTTATCTACAAGTTAATAGGTAAAATTAAACAAATAGATATAACTAAATCAAATGATCTGGAAAACATTGTTCTAAAATGTACTGATGACTAACATCTTGGCCTTACATGGGAAAAAAAATTTGATAACAAATGTCCTAAAGCCTCACTCATTCTGTTACTTTGAAACAGAGCTGAGACAGAAAAAGATGGCAGGAATAGACCATAAGTAGTCTTTCAAAATAGCAATAGTCAAAGTCTAATAAAAAATTCTAAGGACATTAAGTCCCTGAACTGTGATTCTTTAAAAGAGACTGTTAACAACAAAGCAGCTTCAGTACAGTCTGAAGATACTGCCTCAAGAATATGAGTTCATCAGCAGCTAATGAAAAATGTTACTAGCAAAAATAATACATGAAGCTGGTGGCAGAAAACCAGAAAGTAAAGGAATATCAGAAAATGAAAGAGACTTGCACAGAAAGAAGGAACTATTCCAAGCTGGGAGAACCAGAGTGAAAAAAAAAAAAAAGAGAAAAAGACAAGAATCTTTTAAAAGTAGAGAAGATAACAAAGTGAGAGTTGAGAGCAAGCAAGAGCTCTGAACAAGCTGTTCCCATCCTGAGTTATGAAAGAATGGAAAATGAACCAAATTTTAGTTTTTAAGTGTTCTGACATGAGTGAATTTTTCTGGATGTATGCTGATGTAAATGAGCTCAACAACTGATCAATCCAAAAAAAAAAAATACTGGTTTGGTTTGGGGGGTATTAGGGGTTTTTTTTGGCTTGGTTTTTTTTTTTTTTTTTTTTTTTTTTTTTTTTTTGGTTGCTGTTGTTTTTTGGGGCTTTTTTTGTGCTAGAAATATTAGCATCCTGGGCAACAGAGAAAGTATGTGCATTAACAAGGCCACAATTAAACACATTTGGGAAGTTATCTAGAAAATGTATCCTGCTGTTCATTAGCCTTCTTTCCCTAATTAGCACTATATATCACTCTAAATGCTTTTTAGTCTGTATTGAGGGATGACATCACACTGGTTCTTTTTTAAAACTGGACTGTCTGTATGTGCTAATAACCAGGTAAAATATAAAGCTATCCACAGGATCTAGTTCTTCTCTCAGCTTCTTTCCCTAACATAGTACTACTAACTTTAGCAAATTTAATGTGGTTTTCATTAACTAAAATGCAATGAGAACATAATGGAAAATATATATCCTTAAAAAGAATTCTCAAGAAGATAGCCTATATTTCCTCATGTGAGAAATTCAGGACACAAAGTTTGGAAACAGAACTCTAAGTCCAAAATGTGAGTATTCTGAGCATCTTGCCTAGAACAAGATAATCTGGATGGTAACAGACTACAGAAAATCCAGGAATATGCACTTCAGTTCAGATACCTTAAAGATAAAAAATGCAAATAGGTGTCAGTAATCATTCTTTTTCAGAATTGTTTAAACCCTCTCTGATGCTACAAGAATTGCCAAGCAAAGCTAAATATTAAGACTATGCCAGTTTTGAGATTTTTAAAGGTGAACAGGTAGACCTTTACACTACAGACAGCTCCATCTCAGACTCTCGCCTCTCTTGCTGCAGATTACAGTGTCAGTTCTGACCATAGTTTTGAAGAAGGGTGAGTGATGACAACTGATGATGAGGGGCTATAGCTGGGATGGAAATTCAGCTGAGTCCTGTAACAGCAGCATGTAACAGCAACATGCTTTAAGTAACTCAAATGTCTTCATCTTACGTACTATGACTAGGAAGTTTGTGAATTATGTGCTAGATGGGAGCCTGGTATTTTAAATTCCTTTTTCCCCAGATAAGTATCAAACCTATATAGTGTTTCCAATAACAGGAAAACTAGCACAGTAAACACAAGACTTCTCAAAAACATTGTCCTTTTCTTTATGCTAAATTACATTGTAAAGTGTCTTTCTGCTCCTTTACATTTTTCTGTCTATTGATTCAGAAGAGAATATGATGGAAGTTTTGAGCCTGACTCTGCCTCAGTATAAATCAGCAGAGTCCCATTGTCTCCACTACCACTATGCAGATTTATGGGGCTGATGATTCGACTCTTCCTCCTCGAAGAAAAGAGAACTAGCAGACTGTTGTAGATTGTTATATGGAGACTTTAATGCAAATGGATCCATCACTTTGAATTTACTTTGAGCTACGGTTGTCTTCTATCTCTAAAACCAGATCGTTCTCTAAAGAAGTTTACTATGTGTGTTTCAGCAACATACTGGAAGTCCTCTACTTGGAAATTATCCTCATAAAGACCTGATGTTCCTGATCAGACAATACAAAGAAGACGAGCAGAAGTATCACAAAAGAGGTCAGAATTTAGCTAGATTTTGTTCTGAAGCTGCCTTGGTTTGAAAGACCAGTGTCTATTAGGAAGGCAGGAGCCCCCTTGGAATGGAAAATGCAACCCCCTTCCCTCCAAATTATTATAAATTTGAAATTGAGGGGCTTTCAGGCAAAGATATGAGGAATAGGAAGAACAGTTTTTTTACTAATATATATATATCTATAACAAAGCAATAATACAGAAACACTGGTGGTAGCTGTCTGATTAAGTGACACCTGCATTCTCTTTGAAGTGGTTCTGTTGAAGCAGTGATCTTGTAGAAAAGGTCTGGTCCTCCTGGGAAAGTCCAGTGGTGGTTGTGTAGTTCTTGTCCTCTGGGAACCTAGTAGGCAAGGCTTGTTGTTGTTCAGGGCCCCAGTGGAAATCATTCTTCTTGCGGGTAACCAGGTAGAGAGGGCTCACAATCTGGCTGTTCTCAGGAATGTGCATTCTCCAAAAAAGCTATGGCACCTAGGAAAGCCTGTGTTTCCTTTTTGTTGGTCGGTGGAGACATTGCTGTGATCTTGTTGATGACCTTGGTGGGAATCTGACACCGTCCATCTTTCCACTTTACCCCGAAGAACTGGATCTCCTGGGCAGGTCCCTTGACTTTGCTCTTCTTGATGGCGAAGCCAGCTTCCAGGAGAATCTGGATGATCTTCTCTCCTTTCCCAGATACCTCTGATGCTGTGTTCCCCCATACAATGATGTCATCGATGTACTGCAGATGTTCTAGAGCTTCACCCTTTTCCAGTGCAGCCTGGATCAGTCCATGGCAGATGGTGGGACTGTGCTTCCACCCCTGGGGCAATGGGTTCCAGGTGTACTGCACACCCCTCCAGGTGAAAGCAAACTGAGGCCTGCACTCTGCTGCCAGAGGAATGGAGAAAAAGGCGTTAGCAATGTCAATAGTGGCGTACCACTTTGCTGCCTTTGACTCCAGCTTGTACTGGAGCTCCAGCATGTCCAGCACAGCAGCCTTCAGCAGTGGAGTCACTTCATTCAAGGCACGATAGTCCACAGTCAATCTCCATTCTCCATCAGACTTGTGCCAGATGGGGCTGTTGAAGGGTGAGTGGGTCTTGATGATCACCCCTTGACTCTCCTGCTCGTGGATCATCTTGTGGATGACTGTCCAAAAGACCTGATTCTCCTGTGCCTCTTCCTGGCTTGAGGCAGGGTCCCCCTAGGCCTGGTTATCATTCCCTCCCTGGGCATACATGCTAAAGGGTCCTTCAAGGGGATCCGATGGATCATCCTCCCTTCTGTAATACCCGGCAGCTCAGTCACAGGAGGCTGAGGCTACTTTCACTTTAGCGGAACCCCCTTGGTTAGTGTTTTCCCTTTTGAATTCATGCACCTGTGCTGCCAGGACAGAAGTGTGTTTCCCATCCCACCTTCTCATGTCTTCCCCATGGTCACAAAGGAAGAACCACAGCTCGTCTCGTGGGGTATACCCTCTCCTTCTAGCTGGGGGACATCAGGCTCTGACTCTGGGGTTTGTGACCTGCACTGGTGCCACATGGGAACTGCTCTTCCTTACCTCCTCCATCACCTCCTCCCTAATCTCTTCTTTGAGGTCCCTAGCCACAGCAGCAACATGAGCCTTCATCGGGCCATTGACTAAACTCTCATAATACCTGAGCCTGTTGGTGACGGAACCCACTGTTTCTTGGGTGTCCTCAGCATTAATCGTTGCAANTCCTGCCCTCCTTAGTAGACACTTGTCTTTCAAACCAAGACAGATCTTGGCACCCAGTGTGGGGCTCAAACGTGCCATAGTCAAACTCTCTGGCTGCCTTTATGAGCCGCTGGTCCTTTTTGCTGCTGGTATAAACCTGCAGCTCCGACAGGCGTGATGGCAGCTCATGTCCTGTCAGCCTGCACCTCACCTTGCCCAGCCCTGCAGGGCTGAGCAGCAGGTGCTGCCTCAGGAAGAGCCGCTCCGCCTCAGGCACCTTTGGCACAGCCGCACCACTGCTGCTCCCTGGGCACGGGGTATCCCAACCACTGTACCCCAGATCTGGGACTGTTCTCCACAGCTGAAGCATTACGACGTCTCTATGAAAAGATGTTAGACATCTTAGAAAGATGTTTTTTAGTAATTTATCATGATTTTTAATGAGTAAATTAATTTGATAAATAGCAAAATATTGGGTGGCTATTTTGGGCATTTATTTTGGCGGGGGTTTGTTTGGTTGAGGGTTTTTTTTGTTGTTATTTTGGCGTTGGGTTTTCTTGTTCTTGTTTTTTATGAGTCCTGTTTTCTAGAAGCTAGTTTACTTTCTGTAGAAGCATTTTTTTTCTCAATGTGCTTTTCTGTTGGTTCATTATTTCAATTGGATAGCAACCAAAATGCATAACTTCAGTATGGTCGTTTTGTGCCTGGGTAATGTAGCTTGGTCCTTGCCACTGGTTGCTGCAATTCTCTCAAGATTTAATCCTTTCATTTATTTTGTTCTTATTGATCAAGATAGTTTATAGCATCATGGTTGCCATTTGAATTCTATTTCTAGAATATTCACTAATAGATAAATAAAAATTACTTAACCAAAGCTTTAAACTATGCTAAACTATGGCTTACAACTATATTCATTACTGAATAAGAAATAAACATTATGGAGTTATGTTTTCTTCCACTCTACATACCTAAATTTGTAAGTGTTTTACATAACTGAAGGTCACTGAATTACTTATCAGTCAATATCACATGATTCTGTCTCAGACACTGGTCTCTAGAAATATCCAGATATTATCAGGAAAAAAATGCTTTCCATCATAAGAGCAGCTTTTTCATACTAGCATGGTTTGTTTCTTAGTCTAGAAGTCACTGCAAATAAATATAGCCTGTTGGAGTAGCTAGGAATCGACAGTAACTGATCCAGTATTTCTAGGAATGTGATTTGATTTCAATCTACTCTTTGGTGCAAAAAACTTAGAGCAAGATACTGTGATAATGGGAAAGGATGGAGAAAGAGGATGGGTAGAACACAAATCAAAAAAAAAAATTTAAAAGCAAGTATCTTCACTATTGGGAAGACATCATAGACTTGGTGCCTGGAGCTGATGTCTGTTCAACTCAAGGCCCAAGTCAAGACTTTAGTCTAGGTGGAACTGAAAGGGTGGGAAGTTCTGCTTAGTGTCTGGGTGAAGGTGCTAAGCTCAAGGCCCATTCTCAGTTCAAATCATTCTGGATAAACTTACAGATTGTACTTTGGGATTCAGGGATGTTTCATCATTTTTGCCTACATTTCATATTAACATACATAGACTGTGCAGAGACAAGACAGTTTCCTAAAAAAGAAGGAAGATAGAGCTTCCCTAATGTTTCTGATGTTAAAGTTATACTTGTCTTTCATATGCGAAATTATAAACAGCAATAACCTCACAGAAAGAAAAACACCATTTTTTTACAGTGCCTGTTGATTATTCTCACAAATTTCAGCTGAGAAAAACTCATCTAATGAGAAGAAAAGACTGATGAGCCTTAAAACTAAATTAAGCAGAAACCATTTGTTCCTTAATCGTAGATGTTTGTTTTTTATAAAATGTCATGTCTCCAGCACGACACTAGGGCAATTTTTTATGAAAGCAAAACACAAAATACATTCTTGCCTAATGTTTTCTGGCTATAATCCAGTTTGTGCTGGCATAAATTATCTAGATATGTCACTCTGTTTACCATACTGAAAAAGAAAAAGCACATAAATTAATCACCCTGGATTTGAATTGTACGAAGTCTGAGCTATTTTCTTAGGTGCTCAGGTGAGACATTTGATTCACTGCTGGATAGAAATGGGGTTGTGTGACTTTTAGGTTTCTTTACTGCCCTCCAAAACATACACAACAATTCTTCCTTACAAGATGATTTACTATGTAGTTCAGCTCTACATTTTCCTGAGTACTGCACCTGTGAATACTTCCATCTCCTGTTGATAGCAGAGAGGTTAAGCTTTGTACTGATGAAAAGGTTGGGGTGCTCCACTGGTCTTTTGCTCACCAGGGGCATTCACAGATCTGCTTATGCTGCAAAACAGAGTGACTATGTAGAAATAACTCAGCAAGTAACCACGGGAGCTTGCAAGTCCATACAGCACTGCAGAGAGTAGTGCTATGGTTCTTACATCAGTGCATCTGCCTGGATCTCTGCTCCAGTGTAAGTTTCCTGCTGAGGTGTAAGCTGTGCTGAAATAGCTATAGTGCTTCTGGTTCTGCAGCAGGCACAGCCTCAGCTTTCTTTAAAATTTTTGCACTGGTCTCTGTTGCTTGATATAAAAGTGTTAAGGAGTGTATTCAGTGCAGGTAACCCAGTGTGCCGGTGTAGTGTGAGCTGCAGACTGAACTCTGGGTGGTGTGAGCCCCAGGTAAGAGGCCATGAACTGCCCTTTGGATAAAGGGCACAAGGACCTGTGGCCAGCCAGGGGACTGGACACTCAGAGACATGGCAGCATCTGATGGCCCCAGACTTTTCCATGCTTAGACTGTGAGGGTATAAAAGCCTTTGTTTCCTTTCTTTGGGATCCATCCTTGGAGGCACCCAGCTCAAGCTGTTATTTTGTTATTCCACAAGGATTAAATTATTTTAAGGACTGAGTTGACTGAGACTCTGCTATGGGAAATCTGGGGCTGAGCCTGTGAGGAAACCTAGTCTGGCTATGTGTGGAATGTGCAGCTGCAAAGGGACTTCAGTCCCAGCTCAGGTGGTATGGGTGTGACAGCCAGAGTGGCTCCTGGATGGTCAGACAGAGAAGTGTCCCTAACAAAAGTTCTCAAATACTAGTCCTTATTTTATTGAAATGCATGCATAATGTCATGAGTATACATTAGTAAACAAATATGTATGTATGCCTTACACATGGAAGGTAATAAGCAATATAGAAATAGATTTTCAGACATCCAAAGTGTTTCCTTTTTAATATCATACAAATGTTTACATTCAAAATTAATTTTATTCTTAAATACTGAAAAATTTACATTTTAAGAGAGGATTAGAAGTTCATCTGTTTTTATTTTATCCCATGTGGTATCACATATAGTAGATATGTGAAATCAGTGTTGCTGGTTTTTTTTTCCCAGCTTCCTCATTAGTAAAGATCAGATTTCAAAAAGCCTGAAACCTGTTCTAGTCCTCATAGTTGCAGAGGGAGGTGGCCTTGGCATAAGTGAATAAATGTAACTAAAAGAAGATTCAGGGTTGAAGTTTTTGAAAGACAATGAGGGAATATGCTTTGTGGATCCCATTTTCCCTGGTACTGAAATTATTTATTTTAGAGGGTGGCTTTGTGGTGCTTTGTTGCAGTGCATGTGACAGTGGCCGCAACGCCCACACCAAGGATTTCCTGGTGGACAAGCACCCAAGGCACTGGAATCTAACTTTTTGGTCATGGTGAATTCCCGTATTTGCCCAGGAACTGCATTTTGCATATTGTTCTGTTACAGGTTCAAGATTTCCCCACCCAGTTTTATGTATACACTTATGTTTATGCATATCCCTTGTGGAATATGTATGATTTTGGTAAAGGTCTGTTGTATTCGGTACCCTATTTGTTCATTCAAATAGAACCCTCCCCTGAGTTTGTCCCATTGGATGTTTTCCCCTGTCACCTCACAATTTACAGAACCCCATTGGTTGTAACCCTTTATTCCGCCCCTTTTGATTCCCATACAAAAATGGGTGTATTCCCCCACTGTTCGGCTTTTTTCTCACATGGTTTGCTGGCATTAAAGTTTGGAGTCTTGCAGAGGGCCTCTCTCTCGTCCTTTGCCTTTACCAGCGCTACTTGTACGCCAGTGTGCAGTTTGGTCCTTGGGAGGGAGCCCGCATCAGCTCTGTTATTTTGTATCTGAGCTGCGTCTGCCGGCTGCAGCAAGGTCCCGCCCCGGGACACTCTCGGCTATTAGACGCGGTTTGGACCCCGGGCAACCTGCTACCAGCGTCAGTGCTTGTTCCCTCTGAGGACTGATATTTGTAATACCATCCTGTGTGGGGATGGCACTGGCTGGCAGGCAAGCGTGAAGACAGGATGGAGGAGAGAATAGGAAGAACAAGAGTGAAAAAACTCATGGGTTCCAATAAAGGCAGGGAAATCACTTGGCAAGTATTGCTATGGACAAAACAGATTCAATTTGGGTAATTTAACTTAATTTATTGCCAATTAATATAAATATTTGATTACTGTTTAGGATATTGGGGGGAACAAAAAACTTCAAACCTAAAAATATTTAAAACACCTCTGGCTCACTCTGAGAACCTCTTCCCACTTTTTGTTGTTGCTACAGCTTGGAACAGGCTGTGTGTCGCACAAGGCAGGTCCTGACCATTTACTTCTGTAGACCCTCCCCAGCCTGCCCTCTGCTCCTAAAACCTTGCTCCCTATGCTCAATACACACTCTGAGGTCTACCTGCTGTCCTTGAGACAGGATTATTTTCGAATTGAGTATTATTGTCAAAAGTGATTTGCATTTATTTCTTAGTAATCTTGGCTTGGTTTTTTTGTTTGGGTTTTTTTTTTCAGTTTTGCCATGCATTTTTATGCTTTCATTAGGCTGGATCATTACTTATACAGTGAAATTTTATAGCCTGGTCCAAGTAAATATAGAGTCCATATGACAGTTAAAAGAAGGAGAAAACCTTGGGATTTGTAGGATTATATTGCTTCACCTTTTTTCCCCAGTCCATCACGCTTCTCTCAAGTGCTTTTCAAGTTTCTTTCCTTCAAAAGGGAACAGTCTTTGAACCTTGACACAAGGCTAGCAGTTTTCCCCTCTTGCACCTTATATCTAGCCAGCTCAGGAACTCTAGCTTACACTAGGGTTTATTCTGAAGGTACAGCATTATACTGCAGTATATTTGGACCACATGTGGAAAATTATCTTACTTTGGATCAGTGCTACTTATACTGTATTTAAAGAACTACTACTGACAACTCAGTGGATTTAAAATACTGCATTTAAAATTCAGCTTCCATGTTTAAATTGTTTTCTCTCAGTGCGTCTTTTTCCCCAAAATGACCCAAGACAGGCACACTTTCAGAAGAAGCATCTAGAGCTCAGTGTTTCAGCCACACTCTAATGTAACTCACTTTTGTATTATTAGTATATAAGTTGTATTCATGTGTGCATGTATAACTTCTATATTTTTATACCTGTGTGGAATAGGAATTAAACTGTAAACAACATTATATTTTCAGTGTTTCTTTTGATATATGGTGAAGTATTAAAGTATCTTTGTGTCTTCCAGAGGTTAATACTTCCTGAGTGTTTGAGCCTATAATAAGACATCCAAGGCAAGAAATGAGTATGCAAGTGGCAAAGCTAATTGTATGTACTTATATTCTAATTTAGCCTTTTCAGTAACAGCTAGTTGATTAAAAAATCTACTAATAGAATTTAAATATAAAAGTGGTAAAAGTAATTTCTATATCTAATATTTCTCTGTACATACCAATCACTAATCCTTAAACAGTTTCAGTTTAATCAACTTAATTGCTTTTAGATTGAATTGGGATTATTCATTTCACCCCAAGCATGTTCTTTGGTTTTTATTCTAAATCATGTTACTGAATCCAAGTGACTGAATCCAAACTTTTGACATAATTCGACTTAAATGTTGTTGAACTGTAAATAAATCCAATACTCTTTCCCTACTAACTAAACTGAAAGTTGCTTTCAAAATTGAAAGAGTAGAAGGCAGTTATTTAAAATAAATTATTTTAAAATGGACTTGAATCTCCATTCTCCCAACTAATTTGTGAACGGTAATTGTGAAAAGGATTGCAATAGTAATTCCTAGAAACTGAACTGATAGTGTTTTCTAATAATTGTCTTGGCTGACAGTCCTGCATGTAGGAGTTCTAGTTCTCAGTTCTTCATGCTCATGACTGCCAGACTTGAGATATTTGGGTTCTGTAGTGGGTGTCTGCCACATGATGATATTTTTGATAAATTTTGTCTAATTACTCATATAGTTCTGAGAATGGAATCAGGAAAAGATTAATATTACTTAGGCTGTGGTAAGAATAACTTATATGAGCTTTCACTACAAACTCTCTTTGAAGGAGGAACTAAATATTTCCAGTGCAATATTCTGAATTTTATTGCTCCTGTCCAAACATTAAATCTTAAATAAATGTTATATGCTTGGTAAATTTTTGTCAGATGAAAAAAATAACCCATGTTCTTTAAGAATTGTCCAACATGACTCGGACACATAACTGTTCTGTACAGGTATATATCCCTGAATTAAGTGGGTATGAACCAGTCCAAGGAAGAAAGTGCTGGGCAGAATTTGCTAAGTAAGTTGCTATTTAGATTTGCTCTGTATTGTTCAAGACAATATACAAAGAAACTAAAGAAAAAAATCATCTGGCTTTTCTAAGGGAGGCCGTGTTAGGCTTGGACAGCTTGAGAGAAAATCAGTTTGACTTGGCCATGGAAAACACAGGCAAGATGAAACTAATAAGTAGACTGGCACAGAAGTTCAGTCTGATAAGGACTGGGATTAGCATAGAGGTATCAGGAACAAAGCTCATGGGGAATCTGAATAGCAATAGTTGGTGGGGTAAGTTAGATATAACAAGAAGCCAGGATGAGAAGCTGGCAGTATGGTACCAGAAGGTGCCTGACACTACTCTGTGGCAACTAAGTCCCCAAGTTTTTTCTAGAAGTGTAACTCCAAAAATACCACCAGCATAGATTGAAGCAAAAATCTTGACCCTGGTCTGTACCCAGAATGACAGAATGACCAAGTTGGATGGGACCTTCAAGATCACCGAGTCCAACCCATGCCCTGACACCACCTCAGCTAAACCATGGCACTGAGTGCCACATCCAGTCTTTTTTTAAACACATCCAGGGATGGTGACTCCACCACCTCCCTGGGCAGATGATTCCAGAACTTTATCGCTCTTTCGTTAAAAAGTTTTTTCCTAACATCCAACCTGTATTTTCCCTTGACGCAGCTTAAGACTGTGTCCTCTTGTTCTGTCAGTTGTCGCCTGGAAAAAGAGACCAACCCCCACCTGACCACAGCCACCTTTCAGGAAGTTGTAGACAGTGATAAGGTCACCTTTGAGTCTTCTTTTCTCCAGGCTAAACAACCCCAGCTCCCTCAGATGTTCCTCATAGGGCTTGTGTTCCAAGCCCTTCACCAGCCTCGTTGCCCTCCTCTGGACGCGCTCAAGCGTCTCAACGTCCTTCCTAAACTGAGGGGCCCAGAACTGGAGACAGTACTCGAGGTGCGGCCTCACCAGCACCGAGTACAGGGGAAGAATGACTTCCCTGGTCCTGCTGGCCACACTGTTCCTGATCCAGGCCAGGATGCCGTTGGCCTTCTTGGCCACCAGGGCACACTGCTGTGAAGTCCACATACTGACATTTCTGCAGTACAGTAGCTGAAATTAGAGTCCTAATCAAAAGCTGGAAATTACTTTATAGCTAGATTTTTAGTCTGTTGTAATTAATTCTGTTGAGCTGTCACAAAATATCTTCATGGACTTCAGCTTCTTTAAATCTTAATTAATATTTCTTACGCTACATTTAATTTTTCAAAGCTATCCACACTCTGCCCAACATAAATAATTTCGGATATAAATAATTTCTGAATTTTCTACTGGTTTTGACACCTTTGGTCAAACTCTCTATTACAGGATCTGAATGGACCTTCTCCTTTTTTCAAAGATGGAGGTAGACTCGCTATAAGGAATTTCTTTGAATGCACTGAGAGAAATTGATAAAAAAGTGCACGAATTAGACCAAAGAAATATGAAAAGCTGGGAGTTTGCTGGGGAATGTAGTTTTGGATGGGCTTTACTCAAGTCTCATGGTGTGAACTTTCGCCAAGGACTTGAGACATCAGGTCTACTCTGAGACTCATACGATGCAAGAGTTCAGAGAAGATCAGTATGAATCCAGGCATGTAAATATGCCTCCAAAGAAATTCATCTATTTGCATTTGAAAATAGCACTCAAAGGTAATGTAGATCTGAAACAAACACCCTAGACTATGTGCTTTATCATTTCTTAATCTTTGACAGGTTCAAAAGTTGGCCTTTTATAATAAGTAAATTTCAAGCTATTTTTATGCCTTCAAGGGCCTGTCTCACCTGCAACTCATGATTCATGGTTCGTTAGGATATCAAGAGAAACCTTTAACTGTGGAAAATCCATGTGGTGCTACCAGTTTTACCCTGGCAGACCAGTGACAGCCTTAATGATTAGGGTAAGGTGAGGTAAGGTAAGGTAAGGTACAGTAAGGTGTGCATACTTTGGGGTGTCATTCGTTAAGGAGACAATAACATTTCCTGGAGGCATAAGCAAGAGCCCAAGACTGCGGTTTGAACAAACAGAGCAAATCAAATTTTAAGGTATTTAGGATTTTTCTGTGGCTGTCTGGGTGATTGGCTGCTGGCCAGGCTCAGCTTGCCACATCTTAATGCTATATAAAGGTACCCCTCTGCACAGTGTTCATTGGCTAAATGGATAAAAATGAGAACGTTCTGCTCACTTCTGATTTAGACCATGTTTGTTCAGCTCTTGTACTGGACAGATCCGGCGCTAGTAATTATGGGACTTTGGACTAATGCAGAATCTGCTGGTGTTATGGAGTAATATATGTCCTTTCAACCAGATAAACCAAGATTAGGTTAACTTTGATCAGACAGTGACCCTATAGTTAGGAGAACAAACTGGAAGCTGCATGAGCACAGAGAAAGCAGAAAAGTTAAATAGGAACTTAGGCTAAAGTTACTATTTTGTAGAGATCACTGTATACTGTGGTGGGGAAAGAGTGATTAGAAATCTACATGAAGTCTGTGCAGGGGCTATTGCTGTACCTGCCCATGTTAAACTGGGTGAAATGTCTGTAAAAGATGTTTGCGGTAGTCTTGGAAAGGGAGGAATAGTAAAAGGTGTATAATAAATCACTCTTGGTAACATATGCCATCATAACATGAAGGAAGTGTATTTTTATGCACAAAAAATGTGTTACAGTGCTGAATCCAAATGAGGTTGACAGAAGATGAGGTACATGAAAGATACACTGGAGAGGAACCTAACAGAGCCTTGGGACACTTATGTGAACAGAGGATGTAATGTGTCTTGTTCTTGTAAAGGATCTTTCAGTCACTGAAACCCGGCAGGAAGCCCACTGAATTCCCACCTTTCCCTGAGTTACCTTGATGGGGAGATAATAGATACTCATACACTGTAGGCTGGGAACAGAGACCAGAATTCAGTGGTGGATTACATTTATGATGGTTGTAGGTTGTTTATTGTTCATTTGTAAACTCTGTTCACAGTACAAAGGGGTTAATAATTTCAAAAAACAGGAAAATTTGTATTTAGGAAAAAATTTTGGAACTATTTGGTTCAAGTGGATCACTGTTTAGATAAATCTCCTATAAAATTCAGATTTCTTTCCATGTGTTCAAATGAAACTCATAACTCTGGGGGGAGAAATATCTTTCCAGCCTTTGAAAACATGAAAGACATTACCTTCTTCCTGATCTTTGAAGATGACAGCCCCAGTGAGAACTGAAAATGAAAAAAAATGTCAGCAAACACAGGGAATAGCATTGGAAATTCTAGATTTGGATCATGAAACAGAACGACAGCAACAGATGGTTATTGATAAATTTGAAACCCTCCATGTAAGAGAATCAAGATCATAGGACTCTTAACAGACCTCAAAGGAAATAAAGCAGGCCAGGAGAAAGGAATGACAACATTTCATTTTGTTCCCTTAGAAGTCCATGGATTTAAAACACACTGAGCAATTTATAACAGCTAAAGGGCACTGTAGCAAGAAGCTTACTACTGAATTCTGATTGCTGGATTTAATTTTTCTTTTCCCTAAAACAGAGCTTATCACTTCCTTCGTGCCGCATAAGAAGGGAGCTAAAACCACTTCCTTGTCATATTAGACTTGAATGGTGATTACATGGACATTTGTGTAATCCCTTATTATTTTGAATTGAAAAGCCTCTCTCATTTTTTTAAAAGGCCCTGGAAACAGTGTCCTGTCTTTGTATGCTGAAAATAGATAGGTATCTTTTGAATAGATACAGGAGGATTATTTGCAGCAAACAAATCTATTCATAAATACAGGTGTTTCTACTGTTCATTAATTCTAAGCACATGATTACTTCTTCCTCTAATATTTTCATTCCTTGGAATTATTCAACAGCTATTTTATGTGAATATATTTCAGCCTATATTTGACTGAGAAATCCTTTGCTAAGAGTATTCTGAATTTACAATTTAAACTCCAAGCTCTTTAGATTAGATACATACATCAGTGTTAAAGTTCTCTTTAATCATTTTATAAGAGTAGACCTCAGAATCAAGTTCCTGTGTAACTTTAAAAATAATTCTCACTTTAGGTATGGTATAACAAAGAACACTGAAGAAAAGAAAGACTTTCATATTGTGTTTTGTATACACTGGTGGCAGAACAAATCCCACAAAATGGCTCCTGGTAGTGAAGTGAGTGTCCATGATACACTCCCAAATACACTGTTACCTGGAGAATAAGAGTGAAATATATTTATAAATGACTAATTTCCTGCTATATGGAGTTTGTTCGACTGTGAATTTCAATAAATGATAAAAGCTAAAATTATATTCAGAGGTAACCAAATAACTGTAGATGTTTAAATTTTTTTCTGAAGAAAAGAGAAAGCCAATTTTGCTTATTTAACAACCTTGAATAATTAGCCTCTAATTGTCAAAATGTAAGCTTTGTACAATAATGTGTACAGAAGCAATCTTTCTAGTTCTTAGGATATGGATTCAATTTGCATTAGTTTAGTTATCAATCGTGAGTTCAGCTACAAATATAGCAATTTTTAGTGCACAGAAAATGCACAATTAATAGTTTTGAAAAGTGAAAGTCTATAAAAATAAACATTTATTATTTTCATTTGGGAAAAGAAAAGACACTGAAATCACTTCCATGTGCTACTGATGGCTGAATGTCTTGATTAATTTGCTCACCATTTCTGTTTCTGGAAATAGCTGCAAACAAGCTCCAAAAAGGACTCGTGTGCCTCAGAACACAGTGGAGCAGCATCTAATTCTTTTCTCCCTGGTCTCAGAGCACAGTTTTGAAGTCATCAGGTAAGTCATCAAAATCTTGCTGAAACCTGGTCAGGTGAGTCCCCTGAGCTGGCCGTCCCTGAGCACCTCCTGGGCCAGTGTCCTGATGAGTCCTGGGCTGATGTCAGCTGACTAAGCTCCCTGCTGGTGGTAGTGAAGAAGCTGCTGGGGTATTCTCAGAACTGAGAAATGGAGGGAAGGATGGGGAAAGGCAGAAAACTATCCCTTCATCCTCTTCCTCCTGCTCCCCTTCATGCCTGCATGCAGTGTGTTCTTCACATGTATGACAAACAGCTTGGAGGCAGCTTCCAAACTGTCCAAATTTGTTTGTTCTTTGCCCTGAAGGCATCAATATGGTCCTCTTGGGGTCCATGGTGCCCTTTTCATCTCAGGCTGGGACAAACTCCAGCCCTGAGCTTTGTTGTCACTGCATGGGGTGCATCCCTGCCTCCTGTAGGGACCATCACCTGCCCCAGCTCAGCACACTCTGCTCAGGCATCTCATGTGTGAGGACATGGTCCATGCTTGGACCACCATGGCTCCTGACAGAGCCTCCCCTGTGGAGCTGCCCTACTTGTCCTTCACCCTGATATAGACTGTCAAAAAAAGTGACTAATTCTGTCTTGCTGAGTTTGGGCTCCTGTGGCCCCTGAAGGATTCCAGGTCCTGACAGAGAATATTAAAAATCTGTGAGTCAAGTTAGAGCTGAATCCCCAGCTCTGGCTTGGGCCTACCATACAACCTGAACTCACCTGATGGTGAGGACCTAAACAGGCCAGCACATCCCCCAGAACAGGCTGCTTTGTGTGGATTCAGGGGGTCAGGTGATTACAAGGGTATGCCTGAATCTTTGGGGATCTCCCAGATCCAGCTGACTGCTTGAACCACCACCCTCCGTTAATGAATCTCCAGCACCTCCAACCCATGGAAATGGTGGCTGCAGCTGCAGTCTGTGGAAAGCCTCAGCATCCCCCAAACCCCTAGAAGAGGCACATGTCCTCAAGGGGGCATATCATGAAGTATGCTGTATTTCTAGAATAAAACTGGATTTCAGTGATGAGCTCAATTCTTTGCCCCAGCAGGAATAGACATGCAAGACACAAGTTAGTCACCTGAATTATAAGATCAAAAAGTAAAGCGTGCATATAATTTAGAAAGCAGCTTATGAGAGGTTTTCATGGTCATTCTCTCAATCTCTCCCACCCTACATAGCCCTTGGCACATCTCCAAAACTTGATCAGTCAGATTCTTCATAAGCAAAATATATTATATCAAAAAAGTTGGTATGAAACGGATCACTTGGCATAACATATCCAGTCACTGTTGTTTTCCAACCAGCGCATTTATCCCAGTAGTGGGAGTAATCTGTCTGCTTAATAAGCAGCTGAACATCAACTTTTGGGGTTTTTTTACATTTAGATGAATTCAGGAAAATGTCCTCATATGATAATTTATAGTGGGTACTGAAGATAACAAAAAAGTCATTCTTATCCATGACTGTTCTGTCAGCAAGAGAGATCTGTTCCAAGAGTGAGGCTTTTAAAATATAAATCATTCTTCCTTGGTAGTCTCTGTTATTTTTAAAGATGAAAGGCATGGAGTGTATTTTACATCTTGTGGTAAGACACCAGGCATGATATCTCATGGGTATATTGTCAGGAATTAATAAGGGTTGAGTTGTGAAGAGGAGGTCTTTGCAGATCCTGTGGGCTCAGGCTTCCATGTTGACTAAACAAATAGTGACATTGAAAAAAAGTTGCAAAAAGTGAAGGAACAGCATTTTTCCACTTTTACATAACATGTAAGGACGTGTGGGTGAGGCAGAGAAGAGTGCAACAGAGCTTCCACCCTCTGAATGCACTTCAACAGGGAAAAAAACCCCGTGATTGTAAACAGAGGCAGCAAGCTAGGGGTGAGATTAAAATACCATAGAAAAAGTACTTCTAGGGGAAAAAAAGTAAATTTGGAGAACAGAGCAAAATATATTTCACAGGCACTAAGAATAGGAAAATAAGGAGCTAGAGGAACATTTAGGCAGATAATTTTGTAAACTAGTATCTGGTCTGACAGAACCATCAAGTGGGCACAGGTAAGAGATAGATTATAACCTAAATTATTTTCAGGGGCAGACTTACTGGTGAGCAACAGAACTGAAGAGCAGTGTTATGACCATACTCAGAAATTCACAATTGCTTTCTTGCAGCAGGGTCTTGGTGCTAATTTGCTGTGACTGCACTGAAAATGGGTGCACTAGGCAGGACCAGGACCACATGCTTTTGGTTTCTGTTCTCTTTCTGATTACGCCTAAGATAAGGCAAACAAAATTTTCAGGGCAAACACTTTTAATAACCCTTTCAAAATCCTTCATGTAGTACTTTCTGATGCTCTTTAACAGGACTGATCACATCTAGATAGGTAAAAAAATCCCAAGTCAGTGGAAGTTCAGATATGGTCAATTAGTTGTTATATGACACAAAGGAAAGAACTTACCTTCCTTGAATCACTCCATTCGATCAAAGTATGTCTGTTTAAAGTCAGTTATTACTTTTAAATTGATTTTTCAAAACAACACTGCAGTATAACTGTTGATCAATAACTATATTTCTAAGTGTACTGTCTAGCTCCTAAGATAAAAAGGAAAAATAAAAAGGAGTATGTTATTGACCTAACAAGAAACAAAGATATCCAACAGGTTTCTAGAGATATGGTTAATTGTTCTATGTACAGATTTTCTAGAGGCTAGCATATATTTTTGTCTAGGCACTGTTTCATAATTAGAAGCGACAACCAGCCCAGGGACTCTCACAACAGAATTCAGGAGCTGGAGAAAAGCAGAGAACATTGTCAAAATTCCTTGGACAGGCAGTGCCTGCAGTTTTGTGCAGACCTACTTTTGCTGTTTTTCATCAAGGTTTTAGAACAACATATGTAGAGCAATTTGATCAGTGAAGACTTTTTGTTAGTACTGGTAGTATTTGATATGCTGGCTCTACTCCATCTGCAACAGAAATTTTACAGGGATTGTGTACATACAGCATGCCTTTTTGTATTTGAGGAAATACGTGCTAAGCCTTTTCACAGTTACTTTCCATAATTGCATGCAATAACCCTTCCTCTTTTCTACTCCGCTAAATACAGAGCAATATTTTCAAACTAGGGTTCCAGTACCTGTTTGCCAATACCTGATAACGCATCACAAAGGCCTGGTTCAGCACAGGATTAAACTTGCATTGGTATGACTAGTCAGATCTCAGCTGCTGCTGGTGCTGCTGCTTTGGACTTTTCCATGAGGGAGATGCCATCTTCCCAGCAAATCTTTCCCATCACACTGAGATAGAAATGTTCAGATAGCACAAAGCTCATCTGTCTTGTCTCCCCAGTCTTGGATGCACTTCACCATGTGTAGCTGGTGATCTAGAAATCAGACTGACATTGCTAGGCAAGAAATTTATTTTCATTTGGTATGCCATAGTAAAGAAGAATACACGTGTATGCAATGCGTAGCAAGGGAAGAGAGGAAAAAACCAGACATTTTTTCTAGGGGGGGGGACCATTCCCAGTTTCAGTATTTGTTCCTCTATCAACAATCTTAAATAAATATTAAATAAAGCTGAAGGCGTGTGTCCTTTCCCAAGGAGATGGAAGAAAGGCTGTGTACAGTCTCACTCGTGTGCGAATGGGTCAGCAATTGTTGGAAGGACAAAAGGGAGAGCTTCACTACTGACTTCAACATTCACGAGTGCAGGAATTTCCTCCTGGATTGGCAGTAGACAAATTGAGGGATGTATATAGATTATTTTTAAAAAAAAAAAGTATCTTTTTCCTGCAGAATTATATGCTATAGTTTTACATAGAAAAGTTTACATACATTGGAATTCTATATATTACAATAAAATCCACTATGAAACTACTTAGTGTCTTGTTAGCCACTTTTTAACTGATGTTAAATTGATGTTAAACTGATGTTTTTAACGACATGAGCAAATAGAAATTTTCTCTCCTCTGACCAGTTTGCACAGACTTTAAGTATCGGATAACTTTGGGTTTGTTCATATAAAACATCACTGTAGCTTTAGTCTGAAGAACTGTCATAGATGTACTAAGCCAATATTTGCATAAACAGAGTGCATTAGTAAACTGTGCAAACAACTGATTTTTCAGTTTCCTGTAGCATTTTTGCTGTCTACATATAAAACTACACAGAAGTATTCCTAACCTATCAAAGGAACTGTTATGTAAAGTTCCTTTTTTTTAAATTTGCTAATTACTGATTTTTAAAATGCTTTTCTCTTAAAACTAATTCTACCTTCTGGCCTAATAACCTATGTTTCTGACATTTTCTCTGGATTTAAAAAATAAATGAAGAGAAGCTAGACTTGTTTATGTCGCAGAAATTTAAAAAAAAATTCTGGTACCTTGTTTAGGAGAAAAATATATTTAATAACTTACCTGATGTCTTCCAATATATTTCTATTCCTAAATACCTGATAAGTCAAATATATTTTGTGTTTGTTTGTGTTAGGGGCTATGGAAAACAGAGCTATGAGAGACTTGTGCATTGGGAGTATATTACTTTTTCTAATTTATGTAATTTTAAAACTGATTTCACTCATAATTCCTAATGCACTGTTAGTAGTCAATTAGCTCTTACATTAAGTGGGACGTTCTCGCTCATACAGGGAGATGAATTTGCCTAAAATACAGTATTGATTTATTTGAAATACAATTTTCATTGTAAAATGCACACAGTGGGAAGATATTATGCAGCTTTATGAATACTGGATGACAATAGCACAGGAAGACAACATGTGAATATTGTACCGAAAAATTGCTGTAAGATCCAAGGACAAGATAAACAAAACCCTTTTCCTGAGAAGAGGCTAAACAACTTTCTCTTGGCCATTTTGTCTCTTAGTGACGTTTCTGGGATTTGTCTGTGTGTCCTGTACACATAAGAATCAAAGGGATTACAGCCAGAAGAACCAGTGCTGATTGAACAAGTCCAAACTCTAAACATAAAATTCAAACCAGACTTGAAGCAAAACATTTTAGATAACTGAGAGAAAAACATTTTTTATTACTCTTTACCCTGGATGCTCTGATTTCAATTGGAGTCAGAAGCAAAAATACTATTATTGTGGCAGTCTACCAGTTGTTGCTTTTCTGAATTCAACCAGCAAGTTTCCCAGTGAAGCCCAAATGTCAATCTTTTAAGACATTTTGCTACACGGAATTGTTTGAACAAAGTACCCTGTAGAAATGTGACCTCTCTTTAGCCCTTAGATGGATAGGAAGGCTGGAAAAGGATAATAACTCTTTTTGCAGAAGAACAGAAAAATCCATTTTCTTATGCAACAGCAAACATTTTGCCTTAAAGAAACTGCAGTTTAGGGCTCCAGAAGGAGACCAGAACAATTTCTGGAGTAACAATCTTTCTCACTAATAATCTTCATTCTATGATCTGTGTTCTGCTAAAGATTTCTTCCCTTGAGAAATTTATTCCATTATTTAAATGCTGTATGGCGTTGGTTTGGTTTCTGTTTTTTGTTTTTTTAAAGGGGTGACCAAGAGGAAAAATAAAGAATCTTGTCTTCAACTAGTAGGGGAACTAGTGGTGCATATGCCTCATCTATCTATTGCTGTTTCCAGACAAAGGGTGATTTTTTTTAATCTGCAAAGTAACTCAGCAACAATTCACTATTTATGAAGAAAGTACTTAGGATGGGGCAGCATTGGTAGAAAAAGGAATCATCGAGAGATGAAGAGCTCTTATAAGCCATAAAGATTACAATGACTTTGGGTGAAGCTGTTATGTTTTTAACATGCCAATTTCGTAGCATGGTCATTGAGTGTGAGTGCTGATCAAAGTGGGGATCTGCACTAGACATGGAAAGCTCAGGTTCGTTCTTAAGGAGCTGAGCAAGGGATGGTGAAATAAATCCCTGTTCGACTGACTAAGTAGTGTGAAGCAGTAAAGCATCAGCTCAGTTCCCTCAGTAGCTGCCTCAGCCCTTTGTGACTTTGGGCAGACTGTGTAAAGATAGGACTCCTTTATTCAGGCCTGTGACAATCACTGTATTTAACTCCAGGAACAAGGCTATGTAGCTCACCCTGAGCTCTGTATTGATGTGAGTAACCTTTCCTCCAGAAGCTGATCTAGCTCAGGCACCTCTGTTGTGTGCTAGAGGCTTTCATTTTTGTGTTAAAAGTAATACTTTAATCATACTAATAATTTTTTGAATAGAAAAGGACAACTGCATTCTTAATGTAATTTTAAAACTTCTTTTGTTTCAGCTTTTATAGACACATAATCACAATGAGAAAAAAAATATATGTCTTGACCAGGTACTAATACTGTAGTAAATGAAAAGAAATTGGAAGTGTCTAAATCATTACTTACACTTTTAAGCACAGCCTTTCTCTTTCTTTTTCCTCTAAGGCACAGGCTATTTTTTAATTTAAATGTCAGATACAAAGTCCTAGTGCTCTCCCTGTTGAATTCAAGACAGTATAATGCTATTCAAAACTCCCAGAATATTTGATCTCAAAAGGATGTCTTCATTTGTTATTTCAGAAACCACAGTATGAGTGCTTATTCTCCTTAGTTGTAAAATCATTATTTTAACACTGGATGTGTAACAATGATCTAAAGAAAACTACTGACACACATGTGGCACTCTGAAGCAATTAAAATTTGTTACCATCAACATATTTGGAGCGCCAGCAGTTCTCTGTTAGACTTTTGCAGTGATTCTTCAGCATGGTTTGTGTTACCAAATTAACCTCTCTACTTGAACATAGAGGACAAAGAAATCAGAATGTCAGGAAACAAATACACAAACTTACAATGAATTCACAATGGAACAAATTAGAGAGGTTAGGAATTCTGTCCTTATACCAATAATTTTTTTGAGAGAGTGTAGCAGAAAGCGCACTTCAGGGCAGAGCATTACATGGAAGTTCCACAGCAGCACAAACAAACCTGGCTACTGGTTCAATGGTTCCTGTTTTATGATGAATCTGGGGTCCTCCCTCCCTGCTTGGAGCTGAATCAGTGTACTAATCCATCAACCTAATCAGAAAAAACAGGATTTTGAGGTGGCTTTCTATGCTGGCAAGGTCTACCTTGAAAAAAACAAATTTAGGAGCTGGTGCAAAGGACAGGATGTGTTTGTCCTGCAAAAGGGAGAGGAGGACTCTGACAACCAGTAGTTGACCGATGTGGAGTCAGCCTGGCTGGATAGGAGAAGGGAGATGGAGAAGGAACAGCCTAAAGCACCCAGATATGAATTTCATACTTATTATTTACTATTTAGTCTCTAGCTGCAGTCAGCTGCTTCTTTTTTCCCCCCCATCTTTAAATATTGTGCATTCAAGTAACTTATTCACACCATGTGTAAAGGTAACATGCTCCTCCTGTGTGTTACAGCTTTTTGCCTCTGGAGAAGAGAAGGCTTCGGGGGGACTTCACCATAATATTGCTATAGTTAAAGGGTTGCTACAAAGAGGATAGAGGCTCTGTCCTCACAAGGAGCCACACAGAGAAGAGAAGTGGCAACAGGCACAAGTTTCACTGGGAGAGGCTTCATCTCAGTATGAGATTTTTGGAGTCCCCATCACCGGAGTTTTTCACAGTGTGATTGGACAGGGTGCCAGGTAACTTTATCTAGGCTCTCTTCTCCATTAAAGTTTGGACCAGATATCTCTGGAGGTCCCTTTCAACATAAGCTGTCCTCTCATTCCGTGATTCTCTGATTATTTTTGCTTCTTGGTAGTATGTAGAGAAAAACAAAAGTAAAGATGAAAAGTAAAGTAAAATGAAAGAATACTTACATGTTTCTGCAGCTATGTTCAGATTTTTTACAGGCAGATATATGTTGTTTGAAAAAAAATTCAACTGGACAATTTGCCTATGGTAGAAGAACATTTGGAGTTGCTCAGTTTTAATGAAATTTAACATGCTTCTGGCAGTTTCTGTGTTTATCCTTTTCAGATTAATGTTTGCAACATTTAAGACTTTTTTTCTCAAAGCCCCAGCTTGCAGATACTTTGAATTGCAGAAGAAACATGGTTTTCACTTCAAAACTGTGACAGATAAAGCTTGTGACTTCTGCCAAGCAGTCTAAAGTTTACCAGGAGAAGGGAAAAAATGCCCTGGATTGCCCTTGCTTTGCTGGAGGGCTAACTTCATTGACTGTCTCATGTATCAAGGGCTTGCAGTTATACTGCATGAAAGTTTTTCCATTGCTATAGTACTTTTTACCCTTCTCTTAGTTCAAAAGCCTTAGGGTTATGCCCCATGTTTTTCTTTCATGCACAAAGAAGTTTTACCTAAAGCTCCTCCATGAATCCTAGATTTTAGAAAAGTGTAAAGCGTTCTCCAAACCTTTCATAAAACTTGGACCCTTTTTTTCTCCTTGCTCTTTATATTAGATTAATAATATTATCATCACATTTTCTGCAGGGTTACAGTTATCTTAGTTGTTTATCTATGATTCTTTTCATTTTAGCCAGCAACTCTAGAGTACTCCTCAATAGGCTGTGTTTCATGGAGGCTTCAAAAGTTTGACAACTGCTGTTAAAATGATTCTGAAGTTCCAGACCTATCCTTTCATCCTGATCATTTTCCCCCACAGGCTCGTTTAAAAAAAAAGAAAAAGTAAAATTTAGAATGCATCACTCAGGATACCCACTGAGGCTAAATGTCCTGTTTCCATAGTAAAAAGCTGTTAAAGTTTATTTATTTTTCTTGAAACTTATAGTAATGAAACTATAAAGCTACAAAGATAATTTTACCCCCTCCTCCTTCCACACATTTCAATAGCTTTGGGGTAACTGCCACAATGAGTTTTAAAATGAAATTACCTTTCATTTTCAGAAAATAATAACTTCTAGCCATATCAGCCATCCAACATTATTTTTTTCTTTTTCTAATGAAAATTGAATATGATAAGGAAAGACAACAGTGCCTGAAGAGTAATACTGAAGACAAACAAATCAGTGTGTCATTGAAGGAAATGACATATAATCTCTGACTTTTAAGGTGAGATGTGCACTTTCAAAGCTAAAGTACCAGAGACCTACTGAAAATTGTTACATTAATGGTCATAATGGATGGTGATCATGCACTGAAGTTGTGCGATATTTTCCCCTATAACAGACTTCTTTGATTTCTGGGTTCCTTCACCTTTTCCAGTGATAGCCACAAGCCTTTGGGGTGTTTTTAACATGTCACATGAAATTCCTTTCCATCCAAGCTAGGTAGCTATCCGCTCTGTCTTATGTATTAGTGAGAAAAACACAATGCAAACGGCAGGCACAGATGTGCGGAATGGTCTGGCTCCACATCAGACAGCCATGACCTTTTACAGCGCAGCTTTCAGGGCTCATAAATTTTGCTGCATTGACAGGGCAGACAGAGTGGGCATCCAAGTTCTTCAGGCTGACCTATCTCCTTTGTGGTGAAGAATCACACATGGAGCTGAGGTTGAAGAAAGGAGGTAGGAGAAAGCAGAGCCTGAGGGCTGCCCTCACCAGAGCCCTGCACGTGGCACTTCCCCAGCACTGCCTGCTATTTTGTCTGTATAAGAAAATCTGGGACATATCCTCTCTTAAGCCTGCAGACCCAAGAGTCCCGTGCTGAATTTCTTCTGAATCCAGTGCACAGTGTTACATATTCTCCCCTCTAAAGTAACAGTCCTTCTGCTGCTAGATAAAATAGCATGGTACACATGTCACAGCAGCTGTACAGTTGCTGTGAAAACAGAAACAAGAAAATGGCACAACTCTTCTCCCCTGCAGAAAACTAAAATAATCCCAGAGCAATAACTGTGAGGAAGAGCATTAAAAGGAAGTTCTGATAGGTCAAGTTCACATTCAAGCTGCTGCTTGCAGTTAGTTACCATGCCTCAACTGGGCCACAGTAGCTGCATTCTTAGCTCAGGGGAAATTGAGGGTAATAGCACTTGTTGTGCCGTGTGACAAAAGGCAGTCGAGCTAAGTCTTACCAGGCATTTGCCATAGTGGCAGAACAAAAGACTACCTGGCTCAGCTGACATCATAACATTTAAGTGCTGGAAGTTTCAAGCTGTACTTCAATTATTAGTTTTCATTAATGTCCACTTGAAAGAGAACACCAAGGTTTTGCTTCCCATGTGCCTGAGCATATTTTATACTTTATATAAAACACTTTATATAAGACAGAGTAAAGGTTTCACAACTCAGTATCTCTGCTGGCTTGGGAAGATGCAAAATACACACTGGTTGCTCTTCCTAGCAGCTTCAGGGTAATTTGCACTCTTGGAAGACTGCAAAGTGTGTTACTTTTGTGTAGTCCACTGTCCAAGGACTAAGCCTTAGTGGTGATGCGGTGACAAAATGTAACAAGTCACTTTTACTTGTCAACATGCTAGAAGGAGATAGAGTTCCAAGCAAACACTGTAGCCTCCAAATAAATTCTTCCTTTCCCACTGGAATAAAACTACTATTAAGTATTCATTTCTTAAACTCCGCTTTCCAGGTGTTTACTACATTAGGGGTTTTTTATTTGTCTTATTTCCAACACAAAGCCTATCACTTACTAATTAGCAGTAGTGGTATGTCAATAATACATTAGGGGGGAAATATTTGTAAACTTACTGGGCATATTTCAAAACATAAATATTCCAATAGAAGGAAAGATAATGACTATTCTGACGTAATACATAAAGTATATGTGTATATATTATAGGCCAAGTTTTATTATGATCTAGTTTTTTGCTTCACTTTACATTGTATTGAGAAATTATATGTATTGAGAAACATAGTTTGTCTTGAGAGGACAATTTTCATGTATATATGAAGAAAAAGATTGTTTTGGTTGTGATATTGACTTCCAGTCTACAGTAAATTATCTAACTCTTTTATAAATATAAAAGCTTTTGAAACAGTACAATAGTCGCTCTGTTTAATTAATATTGGTTGCTATGGATAGTTATTTTCTATCTTTTTTTTTCTTTTCCATGAACACCATTACTTAAAAATAGGAAACTTCAGATGCTGAAACTCTTGAATCTTTCCTAAAGGCACATATTTTATCTTTTTTCTATCTTTTATTCTCAGAAACATAGGAGACAGAAAATCAGGATTTAGGCCTGAACACAATTTGTAAAATAAATACTCTAGATTTTTCAAAGGGGACTTTAGATTATAGGAACTGTTATCTTATTCTGTTTTAATTTCATCCAGCTCTTTTAAAGTTGTAGCTTTAGGTGACAATCCTTTTAGCAATTACATGAGTCTTATCATTGTTCTGATTCAGTGAAAGATTTCGCATTTAATAGTTTTCTAAAGTAAGTGAAAGTATTCATGAAGGGTTTTTTGTTTTTTTTTTTTACTTATACCACAGATGTTTTGGCAATGCTTACCTTAAAATAAAACATCATTAAAGCCACTAGTTATTCACAGAAATTTTTTTAGCCAGATTAATTTAAGCTGCTTTAACTCCATCCAGTTGGAGTTCTTGCATGACCCATGGTAGAGAAGTGTGTGTGTGTGAACATTAGATTCAGAAACAGCCTTGAGCAATGTTCTTTCTGAAAGTATGAGCAATGTTTAAAAACATATTTTGCTCCCATTTGGATAGGTTGTTACTTTGATTTTGTGCTTGTCTGAGAATTTGAAAGCCACTTGAAGCTACAGTATAAAATATTTACTAGCTTAATTTTCAGATAGCTTCCTTATGTACAACCAAACTTTTTTCAATGATAGATGTCACTGTTCAAATTCAAAAAAGAAGAAAACAGGATATTTTTACAATTATTTCAATTAATGAAAGGACTTGGGAAATTTCTAGCACTGGAGTATCACAACAAATACACATCAGATTCAGTAGATCAGGAGGCTGTCTCAGAGTGCTTGTTTTATTTTCTTCTGCTTTGCAGACATTAAAGAATCAGAACATAGGCAGATGCACAGCAATATCTTAGCGCATATCCATTTCCTTTAGCAAATGTCTTATACAGACATTAAGGGGGTATGTTGTTATGTCACAAGAGTTTGTAAATATCCTACCTGCCCAGAAAATTATTTTAAAATGTGTATTTATAACTCATTGCTATGTTTTTAATGAAATAATTAAAAAAATTTAAAGGAATGCAAATAATCAGAGGGAAATAGAAATAAAAAGGATATAAAAAGAAATTGTAATAGGAATTTTTTTGACAGCCAGTGAAGTACTGCTACTGTATTTTTTTTTCTGAAGTAAAGAGAGAAGATGAAACAAAAATACAATGAGAAGACGTAAGGATTTAGTCTCATCTTATGCCTAGTGTAAAGGTTTAAGGTAAGCACTTAGAGAGAATTTAACTGTGACTAGGTGAAATATCCCATTGATGCATTTTCAATCGAGATAAGCCATGTGACTAGAATCAACACATACTTAAATAATGTATTGAATTAAGCTTTAAGTCTTAAATATAAAACAATTTAATTTAATAGTCACGTTCAAAAGGAAAAAGCTTTGTTCGAAGACATCCTGGAGGAAAAACTAGAAGACACATTTCCTAGTGGAAACCAGGCAAAGTTTTATGGATGCCAGAAGCATAGTTCCACTTTCTAATTAAGGCCCCTAATTACTCAAACTGTTCTGCACAGTTGTTTTCCTTTTTTTCCTGTAGTGCTGGGAAGTAACAGGGGGATCTGCTCACATCCATCAGCTTGCTACATTTGAGTCTAAAATATGACATGGCCTACAAAGAAAGACAATTCTTTCTGGTTTTTAATTAGCATCACAATTGGAGACACTAGGTTTCTGCTCTTTTCCGACCCCATTTCTGGCTTCAGATTATATTGCTAAAGTCAGCAATTCCTGCCAGGAAGCAGTGCCAGGAGGTGTAAAAATAAGTATTCAGTAGCTACTGCAGGACTAGAATAGCTGGTTTTTCCAGGAAGATTAAGATTGCGGCCATGCTACAGCACTAAATAGAAAAGGTCACTTTTTGATAAAGGGGTTAACAGAAATTAAGGGAAGAACTACTCACTCAGCAAGGTGAAGTGACAGAAAGGACCTGGAGCCCGTAGGTCACCTGTAGCAGACCCAGCTAATCCCAAGGGCTGCAGTACAGGGTAACCTTCAGCCCTCTTCTGCTCAGGTTTTACTCAGAGCTTGTAGGCAAACACATGGTTCTGGTTGTTCTTGAACGTTATAATTTAGAAACCTCTTTTGCAGGTGACTGCTTCCAGAACAATGTCAGAAAATACAGTTTTACTCATTCTGTCTGATTTGCACTTAAGCCTTTTCAGGAAGGAAGTTAAAGGTAGTTGGTGACCCTGTGTCTGTTATTTCCCCTCTGGCTTTCTGTGGCTGTGGAGGTCTGTTCTGCTCTGTCCTTAGTACTATTTTGACCCCTTGAGGAATTAGGAGGTGAAGAGACTTAAAAAAAAAAAAAATATTTAAAGTTGGATTTAAATGTAAGTCCACTTAAATGTGGACTTAAATGAGCCTGGAGCTGCTTATCAATAAGCCTGCAGTACTCAAACTTGGGTGTATTCAGAGGCACAACTGCAAGTAATGAGGGAGACAGAGGGAGACAACAAAGCAGCTGTTGTGTGCAAGTGCCCTCAGAACAAGAGAGTAGTTGTGTGAGCTCTCCGCAGTTTGCCTTGGACTTGAACTGCTAG
>WEIT01005286.1:32302-50413 GCA_013389985.1 Dryoscopus gambensis
TGAACTCCTAGGTTATGTGCTGATGGCTTTCTGTCATTTCTAGGTTAAGTGCTGATAGTTGTCTGTCATTTCTCTTGTTGGTTTTGTCATATCAGTTTTGGTAGGTAGTTCTTATACACAGAAGAGGAGCTGTGCCCTGAGAATCTTTTAGAACAAGAAAATATTCAAGGCATGCTGTGGCCTTATTTTTTTGTCATCACTTATGAACTAAGCAGAAGCCCTTTGATAACAACCATCTGGAGTTCGTGGTACTGCGCAACAATATCTTTGCTTTATGTGTCCCAGTCAAGAGAACTATAATTGCACATGCTTTGGAGGGGTAATAGAACTTGTGTATATAGCTTATAAATGCTGACCTCATGATGGCTGCATGCATAAACTGGTATCTCTGTCTGGAATACAGCTGGTTTGACTTCCACTTATGGGACCATCTCCAGAAGTGAGAGTCTTATTCCTAGAAGGAGCAATGGTGCACACAGATTTGTATACAGACAGGATCCAACATTCTTTTTTGACGAAAATACTAATTAATGCAAGTCCTACTCTAACCTGACTAGAAGTTTCTGTAAGTGAACTGTTTGCATTACACTGTTGTCTTCCTTTATTAGTGATAATTTGTACATTAAAGTGAAGATCTTTTGGAGTTAAAAATTACCTCTAATTAAAATTGTAAATACACAAAAAGATTCAGACCTAGCTGTTTTGTTTGGTTCTCCAATTATGCCCAGCATCTCATGTACATTCAATGAAAAGAACCCCAGTTTCCATTCCACCTATTGTTCCTGAAATGGGCCCTCACAAGAATTAACCCTGGCATGCTACAATAACAGAGGAACATATTTGTCCTGGGTTATCTGTATTCTGATTACCATCTTCATGAGCTGTTAATATGGTGTGGCAATGTTCCCTGCCTCCTCCCTCTGGGCTATCTGCTGTTAATGGCCTATCAGTGCCTTATCTCATGACTCACCATCCCCCATTCGCCCAGGGGGAAGGAGCCGAGCATTCCTACCTGGATAAAAGGTTGAGAATTTTGCAACAGAGCCAGAGCCTTTTCCCACTGGATCTCCAGAGGACAGGAGCTACACAACCACCACTGGACTTTCTAAGGAAGACCAGACCTTTTCTACAAGATCACTGCTTCAATAAGATTATGTCTGCCAATTCAGGAGGACTGCAGCCACCGTTTAATCGGACTGCTACCACCCTGTAGCTACCACCCTGTTGTCACAGGATGTCAGGGTATATTTCTGACTCTGTCAGTGGTTTGTTTTGTTTTGTTTTATATTCTTGCATTTGTTTTTTTTTTTTCCTTTTTCCTAGTAAAGAACTGTTTTTCCTATTTCCCATATCTTTGCCTGAGAGCCCCTTAATTTCAAAATTCTGATAATTCGGAGGGAGGGGGTTTACAGTTTCCATTTCAAGGGAGGCTCCCACCTTCCTTAAGCTGACACCTGTCTTTTCAAACTGGGACAATATTTCACTGAAGTAATGGGCTTTCGTGTTTTTGAAGTAATGAAACAGAATTATTCTCAGCTAGGTTTTGTCAGTGTTTCTCTTTGGAAGGTCAGAGACAACCTGGAGGATTACCTGAAGGGTCCCCTCTTTGCTAGCTAGCTATTTTAGCAAGTGTTCAGAGTCTTCACATAGGATTATGGTGTGGCAAGGTAGTTCATTTTAAGGAGAGATGACAAAAAATGGAAAGAAGAATGACAGAATATTTCAACCAAACATAGAAGGTAGGTGAACATGTTAAATAACATGTTGCAAAAAACCCTGAGATTTGGTCAAATTCCCTGTAAGATTTAATAAGCAATCTCACACTTGCCTCAGACCAAATTTTCAGAATCAACAATTAGTTGTTAACACGCATTGTATACCTTTTTATTTCTTACTCCTCAAATACTTTGAATAAGTTTTATAAAAGCATTGGCATATTATCTTTACGTGTAGTGCTAGAAAAGCAATCCAAAGTTGACAGCAGTAGGGCAGATGGAGAAATCAAGGAGGCAGACAGCTCATATTAATGAGGATCAGGCTTACCCTGGATGTGAAGATTACGGGAGAAGAACTACAAACTATATATAATGCTCATCTATAATATGGTATAATTATTATTGTTATTATTATTATTGTATTGTATGATATTATTATTATTATTAATATGGTGTTGTAAATGTAAAAACTATATATTATGCTAATATATAAATAAATTAGCATAATCAGGAAATATATGGTAGTATACTTTAGGAGCAGGCTTTGTACAGTGACACTTTACTGCTCTAGCAGCAGTCATTAGCTGTCAGTAATGGGCAGCTCATTACACGTGGATATGGTGAGTATATAGACAACCAGAACCATATCTGAGAGTCAGTAGAATGCAAACAGATAATAGATATACTGTTTTATTTTGCAGTGTTCTCTCCAAGTTGCCTATGTGAACTGTCATTTTTCTGCCCAAGACTATTTTTGACACCTAAATTAAGCCTTTATAACTTTCTGCCCTTTAATTTCCAGTGCTTAATGAAACATCAGGAGGAAAATAGCCTATTAGATTTCACTGTTGAAACAAAATTAAAAATATTGCAGTTGTCTTTGGATTCGAAAACTAATATATAAAGAAACAGAGAAGGTAAGTAGAAGTGTTCGAAGTTTCTTTCTATTTTTTCAAGCACTGATTCTAAGTCCAGAATAGAAAACTGTGCCTTCTGTCCCCTTCAAAAACAATGAAATAGCAGTTTTATGTGCTATCAACCTCTGAATTTACATGTGACACACTTGATGGAAAGGGTAATGTGAAATTATCTAGTAAATAAATTTTATTTTAAAAAAAACACATAAAGCTGTCATAGTAAGTGGCTGGAGATGACATATTTGTGCATTGATATCTGCACCACACCTTCACCACTAATGAATACTTTGTAGACAAATGTAGCAAGAAAAATTAGGAATGTTTAGGATAATAGCTATTTAATTCCATTTTGAAGCCCTAACTAATACAACAAATTCTCAAAGAATAAACCTGTTGAGACATTGTAGAATTCTGTGTGAAGGTGGGACAGTCAGTAAGCTTTATTTTGAGCTCTGTCTGGAGCTACAGCACACCAGCTGTCCCTAGCTTGCCTGGAGGTGCCCCCTGTCTGCACTGCCTGGAGTTGAGACAATCAAGAATCTGCTCCCAGGGAATATAATTGTACTGAAGTGTGGGTACGTGCTGTGCAGATTAATCTTTCATGATGGTTGCTGAAGCACAGGACAAAGTCCTTGCTTCATTGATTTGACACAGGACATGCTATTCTCATCACCGTATGACATGTTCTATAAAATAAAGGATGGATGATTGGTCCTGGCAGGAGAGATATTCACGAAGTGCTTTTCTTCTAGTCCCCTGCCTCTTCCCTGCTTTTGAACTGAGACTTCTCAGTGGCAACTGCATCACAGCAGCTCCTACTAATGTAAGATTAAAGACAGAAGGCCTCCTTTATGCAGCACACATGTATCCTGTGTTCTATTTGTACACCATCATTCAGTATATCCAGAATGGTGCCTCAAGTTCAAGTTAAATTTGGGAAAGTATATTCACCAAAGAGCTTAAAATGCTACTTTGCCAATTCTATTTCTTAAAATTTGCTCTTTCCAAGAAGTCCATTGTTTTATTTGCACCCGATATAATAATTGCCACCAGTGTAAAACTTCTGATTTTGACAGAATTGGTAAATAATAGGGGAGAAGAATATTCTTCTCAGAGAAAGTTTAGCCAAAAAGGCATTGTGTTGGTTTAACACAGCCTGGTTTTTGTTGGGGGAAATAGAAAAGCTGCTCAAAACTTCTATGTCCAGCACAGAGCCAGTCGCTGAAGGCTCTGATGATGGGCAGGTTACCAGCCCAATTAGACAAGGTGGTAATGCTTCTGTGGTGACATATTTAAGAAAGGAAAAACCAGGGAAAGCTCTCACTTTCTTCTGACGTGACCCATCCCGGCTGCATGGCCAGGGCCCTCCTGAGGCTGGAGCCACCCGTGTGGTGTAGGTGAGAACCACGGGGCCAGGGCCGGCCACGTGGTGCTGGCAGGGACTACGTGGCCAGCAGCGAGAGTCATGGTGAGCAGTTCCCCAATGCAGAGCTCGGATGAGATCAACCTCTCCACTGCAGCTTACAGACACCAACTTTCTTCCAAGTCAGAGAAAAAGGAAAAGTGAGGACACGTGAGGAAAACCAACATGGCAGCACTGACGTCAGTGAAAAAAAAGGAGAGGGAGGAGGTGCTCCAAGCGCCAGAGCTGAGATTCTCCTGCAAGCCATGGTGAGGACTATAATACAACAAACTGTTTCGCTGTAGTTCATGAGGTGCATGTGGGGGTGCAGAGATCCAGGTGCAGCTCATGAAGAAGAGTACTCACACTGGAGCTCGTGGATACTGAAAAGCTGTAATCTAGTGAGGAACTCAAGCAGAGAGAGGTGACCCTTGCTTTTAGAGATAGAGGAAGAGACCCTTTGCTTCCAAACTAGAGCAGCTCATCCTTAAAAGGCTAAACCCCTTTAACTGAAATGACCCATGCTAGGCAGTTGTGGGAAAACTGCTTGGCCCATGGGAGGGACTCATATTGCAGCAGGTTCAGGTGGGACTGCTGCTTGTGGAAGTTAAAACCACGCTAGAAAAGTTCGCAGAGAACTATCTCCTGTGGGAAGGATCCCATAGCACAGCAGAAGAAACTCTTTTCCTTAAGCATACTGAAGAAAGATTTTTAAGTGAAATACTGACCAAAACCCCTTGTTTCATTTCTGTGTGCGGTTGGTGGAAAGAGGGAGGGACTGGAAAGAAAGGTGTTCTGAAGATTTGCTTTGGTAATTGTTATAAATAAGAGACCAGATTATCAATTTAACAATTGTCCATTCATTTCATACTTCATTGTAGTTTATTATTCATTACCTGAATGTTATATTTCGTCCTTTATTAACAGTTACTGCTAATTACTCTGTTGTTGTAGAAAAAAAAAACACCTCCAATTCGGGGTAAGCTACTCCTTATCAGAAAATGCTAATGTGAGGAATGTATGGCATTCCCTTACCCTTCCCCCATTGCCTAGCTACCCCCCCAGGCCTGTCTGAAGATACCAGAGAGAAGAAAAAAACAGAAGACCTGCTATGCAAATGAAAGCCTAAAGGACCCTTGGGAAAAACAACAAACCCCTAGAAAAAAACAAGTTAAAGACGAGCCAATGAACTTTTTAAGAGAAATCAACAAAATTACACGATCAGTTGGAAGGAGAATATCACCTGGCCAGCTTTTGGGTTTCCTTTTTGGTCACCACAACCAATAAGAGGGTTGACTGAGAACACTCCCCCTCTGATGAAGAGTTGAAATTGCCTTCCTGGCTACTCCCTTGTGGGGAGAGAAGGCCTGGCTTTATCACTTTGAGTGGCAAAGCCGAATTTCTCCTCCCCCACGTGGAAGCTGGGAGCAATGGATGTGTGCGCAGCCTGCCGGCCACCCAATCCAAGCTGATCACTTTTAATAAAGGCTTTTAAAGGACTCGCACTCCTGCCCATATTTATTTCAGTTCTCATTACCCTTTTAACTTTTAATTCTGTTAATAATAAATCTTCTTTATACTGTTTAAGTTTTGAACGTGTTTTGCCTAAAAGTGGTTTTTTTCAATAATCCTGACCTCAACTTATGAAAATGAAATTTTTAATTCCCCCTCCTCTGCTCAGCTATAGCAAAGGAAAATAAGTAGGTGTTTTTTTCTAGGGTGCCTGGCACTTAGCCAGCTTCAAACTGCAACAGGCATTTTTCTAAGTCAACTGAAAAAAGTCAGGAGGAGTCTGTACCTTTTGAAAATCTATATCTGTGCTATTTTTATATTTGTTCATTAGAAGTCTAGTTTTGGAAATTCTTACTGAAAATTTTACATGGTTCTGTATATACAGGACTGCAAAATACAAGATTTAAGAAATACAAAAACCTGCAAAGTAGTCACAGAGGCTAATTTTACCTTAATGAACTAATCTTGTGTTTACTCAATAGGAAAGGAGTTAGAAAGGTAAAATCTATGTTAAGGGTGGTAGGGAAAAAAATTATGTTTGTGTTTGGCTTTGTTTTGTTGGGGTTTTTTAGTTGCATCTAGACTCAAACAAAGGAAAAAAAAGGCCAAAAAATAAACCAAGCCAAACCAATAAAAAACACACATAAACCCCACCCAACCTTCTCTGTGGACTATAGAGGAGCCAGAATATCTCTAAGACTTGTCATATTGCTTTATTGAAGACCAAATGAGTATGAAAGTATTTGTGATACTGCAAATAAATTCACTTTCATAAGCATAATTGACCTTAGGAGTTTGACTTCAATGATCGTTGTGGGTCCCTTCCAACTCAAGGCATTCTATGACTGAATATATGTTAGTGTGAAGAGTGTTTCTAGGGAAGTTTGGTCTGTGCAACATTGCCCATTTGTTAACCTTGAGTTGTTATTAAAAAATTGAATTATTGAATATTTTTCTGCAGACAGATATTTTAAATGGGTTTTGTAATTGTCTTGCTCAGATCTTTTACTGTATATGACTGATTTGAGATTTAATATTTGCAATAGCATAGCCAATAAGGAATTAAAAAATGGCTTTGAACATAAACTGAAAAATTGTTTTTTACTTCAAAGTGCTAAGTGTCTCTGTAATTGTATCAAAAAGAAATACTGCTGCAGCTACAGTAAAATTGTGTAATGAAGCACAACTGATTATGCTATAGTTGTCCTAATATTAACATTATTATTCAAATGTAAATACTTACAAATCTTGTGGGGTATGTAGTAATGGAACTAGTTTATATTTTCTTCTGAGTGCAGTGTCTTTTAATTCAACATTCGTTATTGGATCATACTTTCAGAGACAGAAGTGCCTACTTTAGAGAGTAATAGATTTCTTTTTCTTCTTTTTTTTCCTAGTTTTCTATCTCCAGTGCGTGTGTGTGTATGTGTGTGTCTCCATTCACCTAGACAGAGTTGTGAACCTGAACGATTCTCACTTGTGATGTTGGCCTCTCATCTTTCTTTTATTCTTACCTCTTAGCTACCCTAATGCTAGTATCTGGAAGGCAAGGAGGGCTTTAAAAGAATATTTTTGCCAGTATTTGAAAAGCTAAGACATGATAGAAACCTAGCTGTCTAAACAGCCAAGTATGTAAAAATGCCTGCCTTAAAACTAAGGCAAGAAAAATGGGTCCACTCTGAGCCATTTTTGTGTAGCGGCTTGAAGACTTGGATAACCAGTAAGTGTCACACAAGCAGCAAGATGGATGGATTCCAGAGCAGAACTGTGAAAACTATCATGTCACTGATGGCTCTTTTGTGGAGGCAGGGATGGTGGTGGGGAAGAGTTCAGTGTTTGGGGGCAGATGGATGAATTGTGTGCTGATGGTGACTCAGAATCCATGTGTGGGTGTGAAGTGCCTCAAAAAAGCCATTCGAGAAACAGCATGGCTAGGCCTGAGGCAGCTTGGGGGCAGGATTAATACAGCTTCTCAAAATGGAGCCAAATGAGGTCTGCTCTTTGCTTGGCAACATTTTCAAGTGAAAAGGCTTGGGAGGTTTTAGATTTTTTTTTTTTTCTTTTTTATTTTTTTTTTAATGCTAGGGTTGGTGGGAAGGAAGAAATATAAATAATTATTGTGCTAATAAAAATATTTACTTTTCTTCCGACTCACTGATGTACATCTTTTCTTGCACTTCTACTTTCACATGCTGGCTCCCTTATCTGAAATCTCATCAACAGGATGACAACGATTTTATTGCTGATCTATTGGACTGTCGAACTAAAAAAATCCATGTTGACCATCTCTTTCTTGCTGATGGGAAAAAAGGCTGGGCAATGTGAGCAAAACTGAAAGGAAGAATCAATTATGTGCAACAACTTCTTAATGGAAATGGTAGCTGTCTGAGGAGCCTTCACAGAAGAAGACATAAGGTGAGTTTCATAGAAACATAAAATAGTTTGGGTTGGAGGAGACCTAAAAAGGTCATCTAATCCAACTCCTCTGCAATGAGCGGGACATCTTCAACTAGGTCAGGTAGCTCAGAGCCTCCTCCAGTTTGACCTTGAATGTTTCCAGGGATGTGGCATGTGTCACCTCACTAGGAAGCATGTTCCAGTATTTTAGCATCCTCATTGTAATATGTTCGTCTTTGTAAGTCTAGGGATACAATTTCACAGCCAATATTGTGGATCCTGTGTCAGGTTTCCAGATTTGCAGAGACTAAATATAAAGCAAAGATTTTAATATCATGGCCATGAGGAAATATGCTTTTAGTACCAGCAGTGGAAGGGCAGTCAGAATTTCTGAAGTATCAAATCTCTGCTGATTACATCCATTATAGGAAATAAAATAAATTGGAGAGGGAAGAGGATGAAAGAAGGGAAAGGGATGCTTCAGTGTTTTTTTGCATGTTGCTATTTTTTACAGATCTCAAAAAGTAATGAGATGCAATGATTAGGTAAGGTGTCCAAAGTATTTACTAAATGCAACAGTATTTTATAGTTAAAGTATTTCTTAAAATAACAAAAGAGAGATTTAAAATTAGTAATATAAAATCAATGCTACTGCAGAGTTTTGAGATGAATATTTATTAGTGTAACAGAGAAGAAACAGTTAAGAACAGACAGGAAGGAACACTTATCAGTGGGGAAAGTTTGAGAAACAGCCAAAGAACAGTTAAGTGCCACTGGAGCTGAAAGAAAGTACTGGAAGTATTAGGGGCATAGATCCCCAAGTGAATTTCAGTAAGTGAACTACTGACACTTAACATCATCTACAGTAGTCAACTGGGAATCAGTGGATATAAAAAGAAGAGAGTATTTGAGAGAATTTCTGGCATAAAGTAATATCAATTATTTTGGTTAATCCAAAAGTTGGATTACCCCAGCTGGATGAGTAAGCTAAAAATAATTAGTAAATTCCATCAAAAATTGCAGCAAGATGCAAACACACTTTTCTGTTGTGTAGGCTTTAAAAAGGTAAAGATGACAGACTAGGTGGGAAATCTTTGCCTGTATTATAATGTCTCCAAAGTAATTAAAAATATAAAATGGTAAATTTGGTTACCAAGACCCTTTAGATTTTATGAATTTTTAAAGATATATTTTAAGTTAGATAATATAGCACCACTTTGTCATAGTTGTGATGCAAATAAAGTTCTTACAGACAGCTTTCATATCCAGGAAGTTTGATTTATGAAGCATTAGTACATGAAACGTCTGTGGTAGTATAGTATAGCTTGCTGGAGAGATTAAATACTCTGAATGACTGGCTGATTGCCTTAATTCTTGAAATAGCTAATGAGCTATTAAAAATCAGCTTGTGAGTGAAAATCAGTTTGTGCTGAACAAAAGGAAGGAGTCCATAGGAAAGCGCGGGTAGCAGTTCCTTGATGCAGTGAAAAAAAGCACTAAAACCTGCCCCACACCAGCTTCCTCTCCTGAGCTCTGCACATAATGCTGTCATCAAAAAGAAGGCATTCTTCAAAGTTAAGGTACAATAAAAGAAAAATCCCTGGTGTTTTCAGATATGTTTATGGTCCCAGAAAGTCCAAAGCTACTTGGGCTTTGCTTTTACCATGGCTGATCTTAAGGGTTCCACAGAAGCAAATTTTAACACAAAATTGAGGCATTCAATCGGTAACTCACCCAGCTAACAAATATCTATCTTTAACTATTTCTAGCTGGACTTACATCTTTCTGAAGAGAAGAGGCCTACTTTAGTAGGAAACATGATGTAGTTTTGCATATTTGAGGTTGTTTTTTTTTAAAGCTGTGTCCATGACATATACATGAAATGAAGAGAGACCAAGGACACATTTTTTTCTGTAGAAAATGCAACATTGTATTTTAATGAAAGAAAAGGTGTGAGTAAAATCTACTCGCATCTCACTTCCACTGGAATTACAGCAGAGGAGGGGGAAGGAAATCCATTACAGGGTACAATTTTTTTTTCTTTCTTTCTTGCAGAAGAGCTTGTTGAGTACCCTCCTAAAGCTTTTCAGAGGATTTGCTCTAAAGGCTGTCAGTTTAGGATGGGTATTTAAAATTGGTCGCTTTCATCCTTTTTCAGTTTAAATGGAAGGCAATGATAGGTCTGGTAAGGAATATCTATGACTATTATGCTGGAGAGTGGATGAGCAGATTTAATTTATACAGGAAAGGCAGAACCTTTTGCAAATTTGTAGACTGTGATAGTCCCATTAATGCAGGAATGCCTTCTGGGGATCTGACGCCAAAGAAGTATGTGCAGGACAAGTTGGTTTAGTGAACAAAGCAATAAAGGTGTCGATAGTTGAACAGTAGATGTGATAATCTCTTACAATAGCTGCAGAACAATACTGAATTTATTGGGTATTAGCAACCTAAGAATAGTAGAAACTTTTTTTGCTGAGACCTTGGAGCAATATGCAATGTTCATGCAGCTTATTTATATTTATCTTTGAGAAGTGCAACTATAATCAATTTAATCATAAGCAATAAGCGACAGCATAAACTAATTTGTTAGTGAATCTCCATCTGATTAACTAGTAGCACCTTTGTCCAATATATCATAACCTGTGTAGATCCTGTGTTCCAGGATCATTACTAGCAGTTGAGTCTTCACTACTAATAGCACTCTCAAAAAGACAGTATATGTTAAAATGAGGCAATGTGTCTCTGGCTTTTTCTTGAATGTTCATGTATTTACACTCCTTTGAATTTGTGTAGTGCATCTATTGAAAGTAAGATGAAATCTCGTTTTGCAAATTATCACTTATATCTACATGGTTCTATAATTCTGTTTTTTTGGCTTATGCAGTGGGGAAGATATTAAATGTAAATGTCTTGAGTCACTGGAAATTTTGTTTGTGTTCTAGAAACAGTGCCATCCAGAAATATATTCATTCTTTTCTTCACTTTTACTTCACAGGATCATAGAATGATGTGGATTGGAAGGTGCCTCAAGGATTAAATAGCTTCAAGCCCTCAGCCATGGCCAGGGACACCTTCCACTAGAGCAGGTTGCTCAAACCCCCACCTAACGAGTCACTGAATGCTACCAGGGATGGCGCATCCACAGCTTCTCTGAGCAACCTGTTACTGTGTCCCAAGCCCCTCACAGTAACACATTTCTTCCCAATATGTAATCCAAACCTATCCTCTTATTGTCTAAAGCCATTCCAACTTGTCCTGTTGTTAGATGTCCTTGTGAAAAGTCTGTCTTCAGCTTTCTTTTAGGCTCTCTTTAGATATTGGCATGTTGCTATAGGATTTCCCTTGGGCCTTCTCTTCTTCAGGCTGAACAACCCCAAAGCTCAGGTGAAATTGCTTTGAAAAAATTGCATTGAAAAAATTGCTGTATTTTATAGAACCATATATTTGATTGTTTGTTTTAAAAATGAAACCTGACATGACTCATCTCTGAATCCAAGTCTTAGTAAATTTGAGGAATCTTTTTAAGAGCTCAGACATCTTCATTTATGGATCTGAATTAATCTGCTTTTCTCCTCCTTTAGTTGATTTTTTTTTGACAAATCAAGATAGATTTTTAGTGTGCATTTTTGTTTGTTTTGAATTCAGCTGAAACCAGAGAATAATCCTTTCCCTCTTGGCATTGGAAAAGTTTGCTCATAGTCTGGGCCTGATATTGTGGATTATCCAAAACCACATGTAAGGGACATAAAATGAAAGGCATATGGAAGAAGGGGAAAATATGAAGTTCAAAAAAACATGATTCAGGATGGCTTAGGGCTGTAAAGTGTAGGGTTCCCCATTCTTCTTCTTTAAAAATGTCGTTTTTGTGTTGTAGTTATCTTTTTAAGAACTCTTGATACTTCTTCCCTAAAGAGACAAGTTTTGATATCATTTCAAATATTGGAGACAATACATATTTATTGAAGAATTTGTTAAACAATTTGATTTCTGAAAATGAAAAGTTGTATATAGATACTATTTTACAGTTGATTCCATCTTATTCAGTGTACAATACTTCCATCCCTTTTGGAGAACTGACATATATTGTGTAAAAGTGGTTTTTGTTGTATGCTTTAGCCTTCACTGTGTAAGTAATGAAATGGAGAAAAGACTGTTCTGGAAACCAGTTCAGGAAGCTTTTTCAGCACATACACTTTTCTTTGAAGAATGAAAGAGTGATTTCATAAACATCACATTGACTATAAATCAGCTGCTCCAGGTATTTCATCCTGTGTCCCTATTTGCATAATCCTGCAAACTCTCTTCACTTTTTGAAGTTACTCATGCTTTCAAATGCAATACCAACCTTGGACCTTGTTTGAGGTTCATTTCTATAATTTCTACTCCAAGATACATCTCTCTTAGCTTCTGTTGACATCCAGTATGGTGCAGACTGTCTTGGGTCTTTGAGGATGAACCTTTAGTAGGCAAGATAGCACTAGAACTTTCAATATAGTCATACAATAGTCCTCACTAGAACTGGAGAAGGACTTTTCAGTCAGCCATCTTCAATGAGGATTGAGACGTATTTATCAAGCGCAATGAGATGAAGAATTCTGGCACAGGATCTCTGAGCTCTCACCTGACATTGGTATGAGGAGTAAGTCACAGCTTCTAACTGAAAAGTAATTTAGCATCTTTCCCAAGAGTAAAAGGATGTTAACTACATTCACCAGTAAGCCTGCAAAAGGCACTGCTTAATAATAAGAAATTGATTTTGCACAAATGCAAAATCTCTTTTACAATGACTCTAAAATACTTATTGACACAACAGGAAGAAGTCAACTTGACATGCAGAAGACAAGCACAATGCCGTGATCAGTTACTTGTTAATAAAACACTTGTTTAGAACGAGAATCAAGTTCTTAAAGGCTTTGTTCTGGCTGAACAAGGTGGATTTCACTTCTAGCTGCTGCTATGTATGCCTCATTCACACTCTCATGTCTCAGTTTGTAAATGTAGCATCAGTTCTGGGTTAGTGACTGGGAGTCACTCCACCCAACACAAAACAACTAAATGTGTTGTCTTGGCTCTCCCACATTGGAAGGGAAAATCAGCTTATTCAGGGTACCCAAGCTGGATTATTTCTGCAATAATGAGAGAAATAATCTTGGAAGTATACGTGGCTATTTTGATTAAGTTAGGGACCTCACATAAAATATTAGATGATGTGAATAATCTTATTACTAGTTCATCATTAGGATAATAAACATATGCCATTCCTGGCACTGTAGGAATTTTTTGCAGTGTGATAAAGTAGAGCTAGATGCTGGGTTTGAGCCCACTGGTAATTGATACCTGTGATTCATAACTAAATTTTATAGCTAATTTCTTTTATCAGGACAGTGCTCATTCAGCATAACATCTAGACTGCAAGGAGATGAGAAAAAAGTATTCTGAAAAATGAGTATGACAAAGAACTAGATACAACTTCATTAAACTGTCTCAAAAATTCAACATTTAATTTGCCCTAATATAGAAATAGTATTTAAATTCATTGCTTCTAAATATTTCATATGCTTCTAATAACCTAATCTACAAATACATACTGTGCAGTGCCACCTCTTTCACCCAAATACATTCACAGAAATGTGTGCCTCTTCTTTTTACTTTCTGCCTCCCTACTTTTTGTTCCATCCTATTTTTTACACCATATGCTGGCACCTTCTTTTCCTGAAGCAAAACTGATTAGATCTGTTCTAGGGAGATTGCTGCAAACTTTCATTTAAGTTAAACATTTTTTTTCCGCTGTAGTGTATTCATCATTTGCACTCACATAATGTTCTCTGTGTCCAGTTAGCTTTCTGTTGTGGTGGTCTCCATAGATTATGTTAGAAAAAGAAGGATTTAGCCTCATTCAGATCTGTTCCAAAGATCACCAAAATCATAAGGGAAAGCTGCCAGTAGCATGAATTGACTTTGGACCAGTCCCTATGGCAGAAGTTTATTTTTTTATTATGTCAGATTTTTTTTTCAGATCAGTAAAATACTCTGACCTCTAATTCCTCTACTGTTTGGGATTTCAGAATCTGAAAATAATTTAAATATTTGAAGACTTTCTTCTTCTGTATTGGCAATGTTTATTGGAGAATTCTTTTTGGTCTCATTAATTGAGACCTCTAGTAATGTTAATTTCAAAGTTCTTGGGCTTTTAAGTGGTCCTCAATGGTTAAATTTGAAAGCACATGTTTATTGATTAGCATTAAATGTGACATTGTGTCAAGATTCACCTGCCAAAACCCATGTGAAGCTTCTAGTTTTGAAATTTGGCAGCCAGCTTCATACTGTACTAATGAGGAAATACATAGTCATTAGGGTGGCTATTGTTTTTAATATTTAAACTTTATCTTGAAGAGATTATTGTTGCAATACTATTCCTTCTGACAGAACCCACTGCTTAGCTGGTTAATTGCGTCCTCATTTTCATTTTTATTGATACAAATTGCTTTAAAAATTTAAACAAGGGATTGGTGGCATTAATGCTGTTAAAGTCTGCATGTAATGCAGACACTGCATCATTTAAAATTTTATGTTTGACTTTCTATTTGCAGACTTGTGTCCTAAGTGGTTTACCAAAACAATGGAAACTAATAGGGAATTTTAGAAAGTACAGGCAATTTACAGGAAAAACCCTCTACCTTGGACGAACTGACTATTTGTGATTTAGTTCCTTTCAGCAGGCATGCACATATATTATCTAAAACTGGATGTAGCTGAAACTTTCTGATTTGCTGAATAGCTCCCCAGGTGAAGAACTGTTTCTTATAGTTATTCAACAATATACATGCCATGTGTCCGATGAAAAATATATTTGATTTATTTAAACAATAATGTAACTTAATGTACCATAACTATAACATAGCTTATTATCTTTGTAATACTACTTTACTGGGGTATCACTAGTACTTCAAATCTAACTTTTTTAAAAGATACTCTTCTAATATAAGCATCTGATGTTTGTTTTAATTCCCATTCCAAAGAAAGACAAAGATACAATTATCTTCTGGAAAGATAAGTGAAAAGTAAAGTGCATGTAGAAAACATGGTATCCTCTGGGATATTTTTCTTATTAAGAATATAGGAACTTGACTGTCTTCCTAGAAGTCTACAGCAGTGAAGGAAAGCCTTACACAGCCCCTCAGAAGGCCTGACCAGATTAAGATTAAAGTGTCATTCTTGAGAAATTCCATGGACCCAGATTTGTTTTACAAATGTTATTGTTTGTCTCCTCTGGAAATGGACTGATACTACTCTGTTGATGCAGTTATAGTCTTAAAGTGGTTGTGTGGGCAATTCCATCTGGAAGCATTTCTATCATCAAATCAAATTAGCTCAATTTAAGATCTGATGGATTAGGAGTAAGAATGTTGATATAGATACGGAGATTTGCACTGATATATTTTGGCTGGAGAGTTCGGCGGGGAGAAACTTAGGGGAGTTCAACAAAGGCAAGTGCAGGGTCCTGCACCTGGGGAGGAATAACCCCAAATATCAGCTTAGGCTGGGTACTGACCTACTGAAGAGCAGTTCTGCAGAGAAGCACCACTGATATGATATGATATGATAATATATTATCTGCGCCAAACTCCTTTAGGCATGGGTCTGATTTCTCTTTAAAATCAAAATTAGATCCCAAGGAGTCCTGTGGTCACCCTGGGAACAAAGAGAACAAGATGACGGCGAAGCTCCCTCCTCCCAACATGTCAGTCACCATAGCAGACTGCATGGACCAGAAGACAAACACAATATGGCAGAGAAACCTCTTCTCTAGACCATGTGGTGGAGAGAGAGAAAGGAAAAGCAACACAGCAACCGGGCCTCTGGGGTTACATGACCCTCTCCTCCTGCAAACAACAACCAATGGGGGATCGGGACAGAACAAAACTGGGAAAAAAACTCCAAAAGGCTACGATGCTGCTGATATTGCTGGAAGAGATTTCCTGGCAAGCTGCAGGTCCAACCCTTCCTTGGCAAGAATGGCAGGCAGCTGGAACTGGGGCAGCAGCTGGAACTCATGGACAGAGAGTCTGACTATTTTAGCGTGGCTCTATGGCTGCAGGCAGCAGCTGGAAAAACTTGTGGAGTGGGTTTCCCCAGCAGGTGGTGAAGGTATTGTGAAATCCTCCCCAAAGTAATTTCGGAGTGCGAAATGCAGCTTTCTGTGTTGCAACTCAGGAAGTGAACTCAGCCTCATGTCCATTCCCTTTTTACAGGGACACATTGCACCTCCCCTCCATGAATCCCAGGTAATGCACAGAAGTTCGTTTCCCGGGTTGTTGGGTTTTGGAAAGACAAGACAGTGCTAATCCAGGGCAAGTTGGCATAGAGAAGATACGGAATACACAAATTTTTTTAGGTCACCTGAGACATCATGTTTCTGGGAAAATATCAAAACAAGTCCAGGTTTTTTATTTTCAACTGACAACTATCATGTGGTGGCTTATGGATTTTTTTTTCTCTTTTTATGTTTGTATATCCTGTATTAGAAGAAAGGTTTTGTACAAGCCTTCACAGTTCCTCCCTCCTCTTTATGTATTAGCAAAAGCGTACATGGCTGTCTCTCCTCAGTACTGATCTCCAGCAGTGTAAAATTTATATTCAGCCTTTGTCTCTTCAAGCTAAACTGAATTCTAGTTACTAGAATGCAGTGGCTTTGGCTTCCAGACAGCAATTGCTCCCAGGCAGGCATTTATAGCATTGCAATGTAGTTGGTTTACCTTCAGGGTAGAATCAATGTTGGGCAGTTTTAACTCGGTTGTGCTTGTTACTCATTGAATATGGGGATACATTTATTACAGCAGGACTCCTTTAATCCTGAACATTAGCAATCTGTAGTGTCTCCCACTTTCACTGATTTTAGTTTTTGCATTTTACCGGCACACTTAATAACATTGCAGGGGACAAAATTATTTAGGACTATCAGACATCTAAAATAGGATAATGCCTTCAGGTCTATCCATTGTTTTTAGTCATATATTCTTATTTTGTGGAAGAAATAAAATTATTTTATTAATATAGTTAATAAAATATTAGGGTTTTAAATCTAGGCTTAGCAATAAAGTGTGTATGCCCCTACACTCAGCCTCAAGTGTTTGGCATTTCTTAATTGATTTGTAACAAGGGTTTTCAGTTTATCCAAGAACTTTATTATGTGCAGCATATTTTCATTCACCCAGGGAATGGTCTCATTTAACTTTGGGTTGAGCAGAAATAGCTTCAGATTTCAGTTGCACTGACAGACCTATCCTCAGACTGAAGGATTCAAAAGGAGATAAGGAACAATGAGGTCAATGTGGCTTGCCTACTGAGGAAAAGATATACTTTAGTACATTATCCTCATAGCTGTGTGACTTCAGAATTTGTGCTTACAGAATATAGAAATATTCCAGAATGGTTTTAAGGATGTTATTGAGGAAGATTTAGAGCTTGCATGTAAAGGAGCTCACAAAAAGGCTTATCTCGGTGATCCTTATCTGCCCACAGGAATCTCTTTCAGTGCAAGATCAAAGTCAGATGTAGGTGTGAGTTGGTAATGATAATTTTGATGATGGTTTTAGGGTTTGTTTCTCCTCCTCCCTCAAATTCTTGTTCAATTTAAAGGGATGGAAAAACGATTTGCTATATCAGGTTACCTCAGTGGATTACTTAAGGAGAAAATCATTCTTATTAGTTAACACGAGGGTACATGAGAAAGATGGAGAAGTATGTGCCTCAATCCTGAAAAAGGACACGGACAGTACCAAAGAACACCACACTGGGACATCATCCAAGTTTTTAACTTAACCACGTGGTTTGAATACATCAATATAGTTAGATCACCAAAAGATATGTTTGATAAATACTGACTCAAAACTAAAGGCAATTTTTATGCCAGAGCAGGAGCAATGCATTACTTATTCAAATATTGTAACTGAAGTAGTTATGGGGGGAAAAAACTCCAGCCCATATCATGCTACATGCTTCTTAAAGTGGATTAAATTAAGGGAGGCATCTATTTATTTGGTCTGATTAGACACAAACGCACACCTGATTTAAGACGTGTGAAATCTCCTTCGCTTTCTTTTATAGATATATAAGGTATCCCAAATGGCTTCTAAAATAGTTGGGGTAATTTTTTTTGCAATCA
>WEIT01005294.1:679-14267 GCA_013389985.1 Dryoscopus gambensis
ATTCTGTCAAAAAATGTGCAGAGCCCTCTGTCAGTGCATAGACCCTTTCCTCTTTGTTCTTTTTAATGATTTCTTAGAGAAGTTACATCTAAGTTCCTCATGTGCATCCTTCACTGACTGTGAATCAGAAGGTATGTGAGGATCCATTCATTTACATCATAATTCTGATGTCAACCTTTCCTGTTACCACAGAAACACAGCCCATGACCACGCTTTGTATTAAAAAGGAAATATATGATACCATCAGTGATGACAGCTCCCATGATTTAATCCTTGATTTTTGCCATAAAATCTGACCTTTACTTGATCTTACTGCTTTACTTGCACATTTGATTTTAAGACTGCTGATAGCTTGGCTTCATTTGCTTCCTCAGTCTGCTCTAATATGGATTTACAGGAGTTGGAGTTTCCCAAATGCATCAGTTCTCTGTGGCTTTGGTCTGTTAAATAGAATGTTGCATTTTTACCTACCTAGAAAAACAATGTCTCTAATGCCTCTAATGCTCATCATAAATTATCTTGACATTCATATTTGAGATATAATTTCTCTGGAATATTTTCTTCATCAGCCATTGTACTTTTGTCTTCCTGGTTAGCAGTTTCTAACTGTCGGACAAAGCACACACAGATCAAGTCCATTCTTAGCTGTCAGGGATGGCTATAAGTCACAGCCATTTGATATCTGTTTCTCATTTTTTTTTTATTTAAGTTCTCCTCATGCCAAGAAATCTGATAAGTGAGTTGTATTTGCTGTTTTACCTCCATTCCAAATTTTAGAGTTCAGGGAGCCTGGAATTTGTCAGTAAAGATCTGAACCCATATATCACCCAGTGTTTGAAGGTTAGCAACATAAATCTTTCAATAAAAGAACAAAGGTCTACAAGTATGTTCACATTCCCTTAGCTTTCAGTGATAAGGAAGCCATTTTCAAAATAGCAATTTGGTCAAACAATGAAAATGCATTCTATAATTTTGTCCTTCCTAAAATAGAGCCAGCATAGCCTTGCATTTATGCTCAGCATTAAGTGATCAGTGTGCAAACCTTCTGCTTTGCCTCTATATACGTTCCCTGTTTTGTTGTTGGTTTTGTGGGGGTTTTTATTGTGTGGTTTGTTTTTTTTCTCCAGACTTTTTGCTAACAGTTATTGCCTTTTTTTTTCACTTTTATTTCTCACTTTTATCTCCCATTTTACTTCAGGTATTCTTCATTAGCAAATGGAAAGCAGAATCCATTTGAGGCTACCAGTTTTAGATAAAAATAAATTCTATAGAAAATTCTGTTGTCCTAGTTTAGGTACCAGGAGAAGACTGATGATGGCAATACAGAACTTTTCTATTGTCCCTTTTAACTTCCAAATGCTTCACAAACAGGACATTTTCAGAGATGGGAAAAGTGAAGGAGAGATAGCAAATTATGGGTTCAAGGCTAAAGAGAGGGATTATTGTTGTGCAGAATGGGGTCTGTGTCCCTGGACCAGTCTCCTGTTCTTTTGTTCAGATGAACCTTTCCTTTATGGCAGCATCTTAGCTGAGATGTGCCTGGTTTTCATAGCCTTGATGCATTGCTTCCTACCAATGGGTTTCTGCTTCGACTGCTATGAACACTACTTCAGCTTGCCATCGGAATTGAATTTTTTTAAGCTGGCCTATGAAATGAAAAACAGGGCACCCCACAGTCTCAGACACAACCAAACATTGCTTATGTTTTTGGAAACTGAAGAAGCTTAAAGGGAACACATTTTGTAAGAAGCTGCTTCTTTTTAAGAATACACTTCTCGTATCTCAGTCAGCAAGAGAAAATTTTACTATGGCAATTTTATCCCTGACCCCAGATTTGTCATTGACTCTGTAGGAACTGGATCAAGACACTTCACTCAGATTTTCATCCTGCATGAAATGGCTGGATAATGATCATGAAGCAGCCTTTTAAAATACAACGATATAATTTTACTGTGTATTTTAGCTAAAATTCAGTCTGTGTGGGCTTCTTCGGATTTGTTGGGACTATCCCTCTACTAATTATACTTCATGTAAATGTCATCTAAATCTAAATATTCATTAAGGGAATTTTGGAGGGGGGACAAAAAGAAAAAAAAATCCACCTCACTTCCATAGAGTAAGAGAGACTAGCCCTCCCTTCTTAAACAGAAAAAAAGATTACAATACCTTTGTTGTTGTTGTTGTTTGGTTTTGTTTGCTTTTCCTTTCTTTTTCAAAAATGGAAGAAAAGATGAAGTGATTTATTTGAATGCTGCAGTTTCAGCTTTGGCCACAGTAATGGGCAAGCTGGGCTGCACCGTAGGAAAGTAAGTAATAGGAGACAAAAATATGAATAGTTGGAAAAAAACCCTGAGAGACAGAAATAAATGTAGAATACATGATTATGACAAGTGCTAGCATCATCCTGACTGCAAATAAATGAGCTAATTTGCATGGGATTTTTATTTATGAATTCAAGAATGAGACTGAGCCATAGTAGGAGTGCAGCCAGGAATGCTCATGTTCCCTACACTTCAAGCAGGATATGGAACATAGCAATATTTAATTGTGCCTATATGGAAAACAAGGGGCAGTGGGATATATAGATTTTGGTGGAGATTTCTGAAAGTATAATATAAAAAAAAGGCCTCAGAAGGAGTTCTGAAGCCAGCTTCCAGGGATTCAGTCAACTCAGAATAAACATTCAACACCAATAAAATGGTATAGTAAAGCCAAGGCAGCTATAGAGGCTTGGCAGATACACAGCAGTGGACTACAAGAGACTCATGCCCTTCTGGAGTGGGCTGCTGGAAGCCAGAAACATTATCTGAGGTACATGAAACAGACCTGGATACCTATGTACCTGGGCAATTGATGATTCCTTTTGTCAGTGCTCGTTAACTGCTGATAGCTTCACGTAGAAACACCATAGCAACTCTAAAGTGATCGGAAGAAGTGTGTTTAAAATATGCATAACTTTTCAGGCAGGTAAATTATGCCCTTTTTTCAGAGCTTCATACTGGCAGAGAACAGGAATAAATAGTAGGGAATTAGAACCCTATAGTAACTCCACAAATAAGTAAAAGAATAGCGAAAGATTTTAAAAGTTAAATAAAAAGCACCAAGCCTACAAGAACACCTTTAAAAACCCCTAACTGTAAAGCCCTAGCTCATAAGCATAGGGGAAGCTGTAAAGCCTTCTGAATAAAACAATCGAAAAGATAATCCATATCTTCATAATCTGATACCTGAAAGTGGTTAGGGTTGGAAGCACAATGCATGTGCCTTCAGAAAACAAAGCCTCCCCTTTTTTGATAGTATTTACTCCATTTGTTAGGCCTATGAGGTCACAGGACACTAAACCTTAAACTGTGGCAGCCTATTACTCATACATGGGGTTGAAATTACACCAGCCTGGGAACAGAGCCAGGACTGCCAGGTGTATATTGCTTCAGGAGAGGCTGAGGATCTTGAATAAAATGCTTTTATTCTCCTAATTTTGATTTCTTGGGATTTAGGCAGATATCTGTGGAGAAAGAGCTGAATTCCCTAGGGATATCTTTTCTCGGAGGAAACACTCCACAAGAAACACTGCAGGGAAATTTCTGCCACGGTAATCCGCCAAAGATTCCCTCTTTCTAAATCTGCTAACATGAGCATACCTTTTAAGTATGCCAGCATGGTTTGGAAGGCATGTAAAGAATCTAAGCAAGCATATAAGCACCTAATTTGAAGTTCACAGATGCACTTTCCCTTGGGAATTATCTCAGCTCCTGAAATTTCATTCCAGTAATTACCAAGGCAAATCACAAAGATTTCCATTTACTAGTCTGGGGCTTCCTGAAATCCTCTAATTAAACCCCAGCAAGATGGTTTGAATAGAGCAGGGATTTGATTTTTTTGTCCTGCTCTCTTCTGTGCTTCCTTCCCCTCCACCATAGTCGTGTGGTCAGATGAACAGCTCTGGGTGAGAAGGCACAAGTCTAATGCCAGGAGGAAATGATCTGCCCTGCAAGAGTAAGAAGCTACCAGTTTTCTCCTTCAGTGTTCTGTGTTGAGGTCTCCCCCCGCACCGTTCCCCTGGGGGGAGGGGGCTCTGGGATGGCAGCAGGGCATTGCATGGGGTCTGCCCCTGCCCCTGCTCCCTGGTCACATGTACCCAAGTTCTATGGTCCCAAAATGTTCCCCTGGCCCAGAGTACTCTGGGTTTCGGGAATGATTGCTCAGCCTGTGTGCTGGTTTCCAGCCATGCGGCTGGTAATAAAGATCTGCTGAAACATCTACAAAAATGAGCCCTCCCTGATTCTTTCCACGGGCCAAGCTGACTCAGGAAATTTTGCTGGATCCCCACAGCAAGAATTCTGTATCACGAGAATATTGTTTAATACGGTCAAAAACTGTCCTTATAATATGGAAAACAACAATATGGAGGTAAAGTCATATAACATTCATACAGAACCTGTCAACACTGACATTTTTGATTTTTAAGAATTTTTTTCTGATTATACTAAATAATAAACTGTAATTTAGTGCTCAGAAGTTTTAAACTTTACTTTCTCCTTTCCTCTCCTAGAATCTTTCCCAGAGCTTGACTGTCCATTGCATAGACAGGTGACTAAGACAGTCTGCCCTCCACGTTCCTTTTGTAGTGACAAAATCCAGAAAACCTTTTTGTCATTGAAGTTGATTATTTCCTTACAGCCCTTCTGACCACTGCTAGAAGTTGGACACCTGGAAATGTAACTACACTAGGCAGCAGCTGAGACTAATAGATGTGAAGTGGTATAGATAGAATGACTTTTAAACCAACTGTCCTGTGCATACTTAACTGAGTTCTGCCCAAACTACTGCCCAAAAGCAGTGAAAATCAGACTTTTGTGGGTCTCCTGAGAGCTTAAGATTAGCTATTGCTACGTGGCGGTTTGTATACCAGCTTCACGTTTCTGTTGAAAAGAAGAGGCCTTTTTTGAGTGCACATTATCAGACTGCTCATCTTTTCACCAGGAAAAATGAAAGCATAGCACAATAAGGATGTATGAGCCCTAAGGATGAAGGAGGGATGGCTGCACAGGTAGATGTGCATTACCCTGTGCTGCTGTATGCATGCACCATGTGAGCTGGGGGGGATACAGGCTCAAAAGCACGCCAAATCCTTATGGTTCCTCTGTGCTTGCAGAGAACTTAAGCAAAGGCCAAAAGAATAGTGAAGCAAATAAACCACATGAAAGCTTCTACATAAGAAGAGAATTAAAAAAAAAAAAAAAAAAGAAAGAGAAAAAATAGTTTGGAGAGGAGTTAATTAGAGATTATTGGCAGCATAAACCAACACTGAATGAGCAAGGCTTTCAGAAATCAAGTCAATATGCAGTCCTGAACACTGACCAGAGGTCAGTGTAGAAACAATAGATTTTAGTGGGTAGTTCTTGATCTGGAGGCCTTTGGATTGCTTCTAAATATCTGCAGAACATCTTTTTTAGAAACAGAGTGATAATCCATTTAACCAGAACCTATATATCTACTAGAAAGCCTTTAGGGTTCCGATATTAAAAAAAAAAGAAAAAAAAGAAAAAAAGCAGTGAAAAAATGGAAGTTGGTAGCATCCAAAGATCAAGATATATTGAGATCCTTGCTGTATTAGGTAATGGGGATAAAGTAATGGTGCACATCAAAGAGAAGTGATATGAAGGGATTTTAAACCAAGATAAACTTACTTGCCCTTTGTCATGAGACAAGAATAATAGGACAGTAGATGAAACTGAAAGGAAATAAATTCAAACTGATAAAAGGGAGGATTTTTTTTTATACAATGCATAATTAATCAGTCAAACCCACTGCCATAAGACTTCACTGAGACATAGAGTTCAGAAAGAAAAACAGGCATTTATATGGAAAATGAGAACATCTTTAGATAAGATTAAAAAAAAAAGAATATAAAGGGCTTTGGGGCATAAATCAAGCACTAGCTTAATGTAGAAAGCATTAAGAAGACATGGCATAGGAAAGGTATGATCCATACAGAGATTATTAGTACCCTTTGTGAGACTGAACCATTGTCCTGAGCATGAAGGCAGATACTCTCATACTTTTGATGTATTTTATTTATCAAACCTTCTAGGTTCATAACCTCCAAATCTACAAAATGGGGACTGTAAGACACTCAGCAGATGTTAACAAGCAGAAGATATCTGGGCATAGAATGAGGAAGAATTTGACAGCAAGAGGAACAGGGAAAGCCCAGACTTGATTGTCCTCATTCTTTCTGCAGTAGCAAGAGACTGCAAAAGGCTGTGAATTTTAGCACAGCTGAAGTTTAACTACTCCAGCCTTCTGTATCTGCCTCAGTGGATTCTGATTCCATCAGCATCAGTGGATTGGAATAAGGCTTTAGAGCAAGCATTTAGCACAGACTTAAAATCTACAGTTTTATTTAAGCAGCTTCTCTGAGGGTATTGACTAGTAAATCTCTGAAAAAGCATTTTTAAAATGTCAGCTTTTCTTATATCACTTGGTGGTACTTCCCTGTTTAAGAAATTATTATTCTAGTTCTGACTTGCAGGATGATGAATCACTGGGTGACACACCAGTGTGCTTTTAACACTGCTGTGTTTGCATCAGGGTATGGTTGAGTTGATCTGCGGAAGAGAAAGCCAGGCCAGAACTTTCACTCAAGAATAGATCTGAGGTTCAACAATATTTCTTAGGGTTTCATTATTTCTCATTTTTCTATTTTGGGATTCCAGTTGTGGCCTAAAATGAAGGATATTATACTCATGGATTAAGGTTATATTTAAGCACTTAACTTCTTCAAGGACCAGACATGCAATCTAAAGCACCTGTGAACAGGGGTTGAGAAGATCCTAGACATGTGCTTGCAATAGCAGGAGGCAAGCAGCCAAACAGCTAAGTGGGTTCAGCCAGGAATGTCCAACTTATGTTTGCAATATATTGAGGTTGCAGGAGGCTGGTGCTAGAGCTGTAGCTATATGAAAAAGGAAGAATAATGTGCTGCATTGTGGAAAGGAAGGAAAGCAATGTCTGGAGGGAGAAGTAGTACCAGGAGAAGATCTGCAGCACTAAGAGCAGAAAGAAGGTGCCTATGTTAATACTAGAAGCAACTGAATTACAATGCTTCTAGTGTTTGCTAACTCTTTTCTATCTATAGACGAAAAATACGCCACAGAAAACATCAATTTTGAACTCTCAGCCCCATTTTGCAAACCACATGCATGGAAAGTGAGCCACCCAAAATTTCAGCCTGCTATGACTCATTCCTCTCTAATTTTGATTTATGACAATGTACCACAGTGTGCTTCATGATACGCAATGTGAGAATGAGATGCCTAGTCTATAACGCTTGGGTGGGTGGGTTGGAGAAATCTTTTTTAAAATAAGTTATATTCAAAATAGTCTTAAGAAAGTAAGGCATTTCAATCCATTCTTAAAAACTTGCTCTCCCAGGGGAGAAAAACATATAAATATATGTATGCAAACACATAAGATACCCACCCAGTATCAAGACTTTAAGCTCCAGTTTGGCAAGCTAGCAGCCAATTACTCTGGATTCCAAAAGATTTAGTCATGGAGAAGTCAATGTGTATACTTTAATGGTTTACTTGTATACTTTAAAGTAGACATTCTGATTCAGCAGCAGAACATTTCTTTCCCCTGAGCTGACTTTAATAACCATGTTTTGGATCATTGGCCTTCCCACCCACCACAAGTGTTTCTTTCATGAGAGATGTGAGGAGCTCTAAGTGCATCTGTAGCTATCTCAAATCTCAGAATAAGAAGCTAGAAGAGATCAAGGGGTTTGACCCCCTCATCCTAGTTTCTCTTTCTAATACCACCCTTCCTTCTAATTCAAACCTAGCTGGATTGCACATCACTGAGTTCACAACAAAAGAGGAATACTACTCTTCATACAGAATAAATGTCCTTTCAGGTGCTATCTCCTTTCAGAGATGTGTCTGCTTCTTCTATTTACCACACTTTGACCAGTTTAAAAAATGGAGTCTTCAAGTAGCTATTTATCCCCACTTGGGTACATTTCTTCCTCAGTCTTGGGTTTATCTAACTGTACACAGTATCCTTATATAATACTATACATTTCATCTAGAATACCTTGCAGGGTGGGAGGGCTAAGTTTCTTTCTTCTTCTGTTGTTTCAAAGGTAAACAGGTTTTTCAGTATTTTCTGTGTTGTCTTGTATTGGAAACCATTCTTGCATTAATAAATTTAGAATAACTCCCTGCACATGTATACCTTTGATTAAATGTCTATGTGTATAGAAGCTTGCATATATGCATTCGTAGAATTACTTCTGTGAACAGATACCTGTTTGATCAACCATGTTTCCCTTATTTCTCTTTTTATCTCTCTGAGCCATCAGTGATACATCAGGATATGACTAACTCCACACAGAGCAGCAGTATTTTATCTGGAGACTTATTTATCAAAGAAGTCTGTTCCTGCAAATTGGTCACTGCAATCATAAAACAGCATTAGGCAGCATATATGATTAAACTGTTTTTGTTGGTAGAATATATTTATCTGACTTTCTTTTTCCTAAGGGATTTGCAAGCAGCTCTTTCTTAACTTTAGTCAAAATGTAATCACTCTCTGTTTCTATCCAAATGTGGATGTATTGTTCTTAGAGTATTTTTCACTGATAAAGGGCTTCCCAGGGGTTTTTTTCGGTGCTTATCTTGTGATATGAAGAACCTGTTATTGTTCAATACTGAATAGTGGAGATAATACTCAGTTTCCTAACTTTCAAGTGGAGCTTTGTCTTGTACTCAGTGAGTAGAATAAGATATACATGACAATTGGCATTTCACATACCTTTATCTACAATTTTTCCACCCAATCACAAAGTTGTACATAATACTTCTGGAGAGATGTGAGAAAGGAAGGAACGAAGAAGACTGAAATTGAAACCAAACAAACAAAACACCCCCACAAAAGTCAAATCTTTTCTTATTGTCTTTCCTACAGCTTCCAATAGTTATGAATAAGTAATTTATACTTAAACCAGAGACTTCCATTTCAGAGAAAGCAGCATACCCAACATTCTTTTGTGTTCAAGGCATCATTGATCTTAAAAATAAAGTTCATTATCTGACAGCTGAAGTACTAAAGGCTGGAATTTACCAGTGTCAGATGCAGTCCTACTGGGAAGGAGGGAGAAAAAAGTCTGTCTGCATTCTTTCATGACTTCATGGGTTCATGCTAGGTATGAATAGTTGGCATAGGAATTTCTACTTCCTTGACATCCCATAACTGACAACAAAGAGTCTCTCACTGAAGTATGGTGGTGTAGAGAAATATTAATGAGGTATTGCAACTTGTTTGCCACCTGAGTGCACAGTACAGCCCACAGTGATTATTATTAAAGCCTGTGAAAGCAAAGCCTATCATTCTGAGAGCATGGGACAGAGAGGAAAATGTAGTATCAGCAAAGACCTTGGCACCCTTGCTGAGGATAAGGAAGTGACTTGGAACATAGATGATGACAATACAGAACTTTAGACTTGTGCCTGTTCCAAGTTCTGCTGGCTGGTGACTGAATTTAGCAATCTGTTCAGTGTCCTATGTGAAATTTTTGCATTTAGTCTCCGCCCAGCTTTTATACAGGCACAAAAAATTACTGTCCTGTGTCCTTGTTGGTGATAACAGCAGGGAGGCTGAATCCCAGAATCACAAAATGGCTGAGGTTGGAAGGCACCTCTGGAGGTTATTTGGTCCAACCCCCCTGCTCAGGCAGGGTAACCTGGAACCAGTTGCCCAGGAATGTGTCCAAATGGCTTTTAAATATCTCCAAGTATGGAGATTCCACAACCTTTATGGGCAACCTGTTCTAGTGCCTGGTCACCCTACAGTAAAAAAAAGTGTTGATGTTCAGATGGATCCTCCTGTGTTTTAGTTTCTGCCCACTGCCTCTGGTCCTGTCACCAGGTGCCACCGAAAACACCCCATCTCTGTCCTCTTTGCACCCTCCCTCTGGGTATTTGTAGACACTTAGAGATTGTAGACATTTGTAGCCTCTGAGCCTTCTGTTCTCCAAGCTGAACAGTCCTAGCTCTCTCAGCTTTTCCTCAGTTAAAATGCTTCAGCCCCTTAATCTTCTTTGTAGCTTTTTACTGGATTTCTTCAAGTACATCCATGCCTCTCTTGTTCTGAGAAGCCCAGAACTGGACACCGTACTCTGGGTGTGGCCTCACAAGTGCTGAGCACAGAAGAAGGGTCGTCCCTTCCTTGACTTTCTAACATTTCTCCTAATGCAGCCCAGGAGAGCCAGATATATGATCATAAAGATTTGTTCTGGCTTCTCACTCACAACCCTGATCTTTTCTGAACAAGGGTGCTGGCAGTCCTGCATGCTGAAGCCTGGACTGCCATTGTCTGTTAGTTAAACAGCCATGCTGCTGGTAAACACTGTCAGTCTTTAGGCTTGTCAGTCTGCTGACAAGATCTGCTCAAACCTAGACTTTTTCTGTTCCTTTTCAATAGAGAGGCAGAATCTTGGCAATGACCATGCACAAAAACCCTGTCTTGATATCCTTACCCCACTGGGTTTGCACACAGGAAAGAGCAGGAATGGTGCCAAAATTAATCTAGCACAGCAGATAAAAACAGCTGTTATTGTCCAAATGGTATTAGAGTAATTTTCATTCCTTCTATAATACCCCATAGTCTAAAGCACTTATATGTTTAAATCCAGAAGGTTTTACCACAGGGAAAAAAAAAGAAACAACAAACAGCCCAATGCAGAAAAATTATAAAGGAATTTTTCTGTGTTTCTATTATTTATGTTCCAGAAGATATTTGATTAATTAGATTGAATGAGTTGTTTGGACATATCTAATCTGTAAAGATTATAAAATCAGAAGTATTTTTTAACTGCAATAATACCTATTCTGCTATCACTGGCACTTATGCCATTTGGTTTCCTGCTACAATCTCTTGATTTAAATTTTATGTATTTTATTTATCTGTGTATCTTTCATGTTTATACACAAAGCTTGCTGACTCAGCTAACACACCATCCAAAATGATGTAGTTCTGCAAAGTGATGAAAGCGCAAAATTATTTCAGCCTGATCTGTAGCTCACATCTTAGTATAGAAACCATGCCTGATGAATTTTTCTCTCCCAGTATAGCCCCTGGTAAACTAAACATCAACAAAATGTTGCTGATTGCAATAAACTGGCTATATCTTGTAGTGAGTCTTAGGTTTTCATTCAGTCTCACATCAAGTGGATATGGATCAGATTTTATAAAATGGTGAATGGCTTAATATTTAACAAAAGCAAAAAAAAAAAACCCCATTGCTCATTTTACTGACTATTCAACACAGTATATAGCATAAACCTACTGTCCTAGTTTCAGCTGGAATAGAGTTCCTCTTCTTAGTAACTGGTACACTGCTGTGTTTTGGAATCATTATCAAAATAATGATAACCTGTTGATGTCTTAGTTGTTGCCCAGTAGTGTTGTCCATATTCTCTACATGAAGAACTTTCAGTGCCCATGCTGTGCCTGCCAGCAGGTACACACAAAAGCTAGGAGGGAGCACCACCAGAACAGCAGTCCTGAACTGGCCAAAGGGATATTCCATACCCTGGAACGTCACGACCAGTATATAAACCAGGGGGAGCTGGCTGGGAGGTGCCGGTCTGGCCATCACTGGTCAGCACGTGGTAAGCAATTGTATTTGACATCACTTGTGTTTCTTGGATTTTATCTCTCTCTCCCTCTCCCTTTTGTTCAAACAATAACAACAATATTAATAATAATATTTTATTTTTTTCAATAATTAAACTGTTCTTATCTCAACCCAGGAGGATTATTTTCTCTGATTCTCCTCCCCATCCCATCTCGGGGCAGCGCAGTGAGTGAGCAGCTGCATGGTACTTGTTGAAATCTGGGATTAAACACCTACTTATCTGAGAAATTCCTATTTGCCAGGGGTGTGTAATCCCCAGGGTCTCCGAAAACAGAAATTACATCTTTTCTTCAAATATATCTTTTTTTTTTTCTTTAGAAAGAAATGTTGGACTTGATGACCCTTGTGGGTCCCTTCCAATTCAGAATATTCTGTGATTCCGTGATCTTGCCTGTGTGATGGAAAACCAAAGCAAAAAACACCCTAGAATCAGTAAATTTTGTAAATGACTGTATTAGGTAAATCAATCAATGACAAATATATTTTAACAGGGAGCATCTATTTACCCATTTCCACCATGGTGTCCTTGAACATCAAGCTGTTGCTTTACTCTCTGTTCAGCATCACTCAAACATTTTCTGTTATAACAGAGCATGTAATCTATCATTCAAAAAACTGTAATCAAGATTTACAGATTATGTACCTAAAACTCAGCACAAGCATTTTAAATAATCAATTGGTATTTAATTAGTGCACAATTGCTGCCCTAATACTGAATCAAATCCTCTTAAAGTGTGTCCATAATTCCCACTAGAGTGGTAATGTCCTGAGAATGGAAGAAATTCCCAGCGATCTTCATTAGAAGACTATTGCAAATTATAGAGTTTTTGTCAAGAGATTAAGCACTTCCAGAATCTATTACACATGGAAGAAAAAGCACTTTAGAACAGAAAGGAATTATGGTACCTCCTTCCAATCCTTTAAAATAAATTTTAGTGTTATATATTGTTTTGAATAAACAGATTATCTCACCATTCTTTCCAACTAATGTACCTAAGACTTCTGCATTTTTATCAAATATGGCAGAGGAAATGGCTTAGGAAAAATTATGTAAACTCAATTTTTGTCAAGTTTGTTGCTGCACTTCTATGAAGACAGGCTGTGAGAGCTGGGGTTGTTCAACCTGGAGAAGGCACCAGGCTGACCTTACAGACACATCCTAGCACCTGATAGGGACTTACAAGAAGGCCAAAGAGGGACTTTTCAGAAGGGCACGTATTGATATGATAAGAGAGAATGGCTTGTAGGGTTAGATTAGATATTATGAATAAACTCCTTATTATGAAGTTGGTAAAACAGTGGAACAAGTTGTCCAGAGAAGTCCTGGATGCCCCATCCCTGGAATTCTTCAAGGCCAGGTTGGGTGGGGTTTTGAGCAAACTGGTCTAGTGGAAGATGCCCAGCCCATGGGCAGGTGGGCTGGAACTAGATGATTTTTAAGATGCCTTACAATGCAAACCATTCTATGATTCTAGTTAAATGTAGAAAAAATATTACCTGCCATGACCAAAAAAAACCCCCAACATTTTCAGGAGATATTTCCTGCAATTTTTCAAAGAGAAATGGTTGGAAGAGACCTAATAAAAATAAATTCAGGGAACACCTCTTGTTTTTCTTTTGAAAGAAGTCAAACATTATCTTATAATTGGCTATTTAGTGAATGAAAGAAAGAATTATGATATACATTGTCTTGGTTTGAAAGACAGGTGTTAGCTAAGGAAGGCAGGAGCCTCCCTTGAAATGGAAAATGTAAACCTCTTCCCTCCGAATTATTAGAATTTTGAAATTAAGGGGCTCTCAGGCAAAGATATGGGAATAGGAATAACAGTTCTTTACTAGGAAAAAGGAAAAAAAAACAAATGCAAGAGTACAAAACAAAACAAA